>PVHX01004917.1:0-39797 GCA_004024805.1 Geosciurus inauris | reverse complement strand
TTAAGGCGTGCGCCACCGCGCTCAGCTCCTTCTCATCTCTTAAGTCCTATAATTCTGAGCCCAGACACTGGACACTGAAGTTCCAACTTTTGGATCTGTCCTTAGGAAAGGTCAGATATAAGCCTCTAGCTCCTCCAGACTTCAGTTCTCCATCTAAAGAATGAATAGCATCAGCTCCGCCTCCCTTTGGGGATATTTCAAATGAGACAGAAATAATAACCATAAGGTGCTGGTATTGTTAGGATTCAGAGATAAGGTTCTTTTAAATTTTGTCTCAAGCCCATGATGAAACCCACAGCACTTGAAGAAATATCACCAATGAGGAAAAACATGAGGCCTCTGGGAGAAAACAGCTGTAAACACAGTCCTCATCTGCAGTCCCTTCAAAATGTGATTCTCCTCGCCAGGGCATGGCCAGGGCACATTAGGTGGTGTTATTGTACTTGCTACTCTGTTAACTCAAATGCATTCAGGGCCTCACACCTGTGGCCACAAAGGGATAGCACAAAAGGACATGCCAGATATTTCTAGCCCCTTCCTCAGGGCCATTCCTCTCCCCCTCCCCAGGCTGCCTCCTTGAAATGTTCTCTCAAAGGGCTCACTTCTGCCCAGCTGGAGGAGGGCACCCAGCCTGCCAAGGGCACAAGCACCACCCAGTCATCAGGACAACTCACTCTTGAGGGTGGCATTGCTGTCACTGGGCAGCAACTCTCGGATCAGCTGTCCATCATCCTTATCCTTATCCAGCCACCTGGTGGGCAAATAGGATGATGTCAGTGCTTTGAGTGGGGCAGGAAGACACCTCAGCCATCACACCCTTCCTGCAGCTGCCAGGGAGGCCAGAGCTTTGAACTGAGCAAAGGAAAGTGGGTCCAGAGGGGCTCCCAACAGAGATAGCATCCCACCCAGACTGGCGAAGGAGGACTTCCTGGAGCAGGTGCCAGCTGGATGTGGCTGAGACCAGAAGGATGAGGATGAGTGCCAGGAGGCAGAGGAGGAGCATCCCAAAGGGAAGGACATGTCCTGATGGCACTCCAGAGCTGACAGAGACCCACGTGGACGGGATGCAGCGAGTGAGGGGCTGTGTGCTGGCTGGTGAAGCTGGAAGGGGACGGCCACACGATGTAGGCCTTTGGTGCTCACCATAAAGAACACTGTTATCATCAAAACAACCACCTCTTTTTCTGAGAGGCTTCTGTGTGCCTAGCACTGTGCTAAGAGCTCTGGGCTGGGAGAAGGCAGAGAGGACACTGAGACAAACAAGACCCAGCCCAGGCTGTCGAGAGCCTGCAGTCTGGTTAAGAAGATAGAATAGGCTGCAGCACAAAGATGAAGATCGTGCTGGACCAAAGTGAGTGCTAAAGGAATTAGAGGAAGAAGGACTCACAGAGAAGAGACTGGATCTGCATCTTCAACAGTGAGTGACATTCACCTTTGAGAAGAAGCTGGGTCTGTTCCCTGCAGGGTTTGACAGCTGTCGGGCATCACTATGTCACAAGGAGCCATGGCTCAGCTTTCTGCTGTCATTCCCCCGTGGATGTGGGATGGGGACATTGGACTATCCACCTGGAAATCACATTACCCAGTGCCCGGGGCCCAGCCTGGTTGGTGATCTAAGGCTCATGGCAGTAATAGACAGCTTTAGTGTTCTCTGGGGTATTATGAAAACCAACACATTGGCCTCTTGACCAAAGCATCTCCTGACTTTTTGTCTTGATATTTATCTTCAGAGCCCAACCCTAGCACACTCCAGAGAGAGGCAATTCCTGGGCCACAGAGTCTGGGAAGGAAGTGGAAGCATTGCTTCACCCCTATCCCTTCTGACATGGAGCTCAGGACTCTGGGAACTGTAGTCTTCTCTGCTAACATGCCACCTTGTCTCAGGGACAACAGAGGCAACGCCATGGCCTCTGCCACCCCTTCTCTCTCAACCTCCCTCCCCAATCTCATGGTCTTCCATTCCCTTGGGACTTTGGCTATGAGCTAACCCTATAATGCTAGTGGACAGCTCAGCTATTGCACTTCCATGGGCCTTGGTGCTATGAACCCAGAGCTCTAGAGAAGCAGGAGTCTCCAAGACAGGAAGGCACATAATGGAACCCTGAGCATGGTTAAGGGGGATTTGGAGACAGAGGCCTGTTAGCTAGAGTTCCTTAATTTGACCCATTGGGACCTCCCTTTCTGTTTGTTGGCCTGAGGTCACTCTAGCAACTCCCGTAGCCATGGAACCTGCAGGGGAGAAAAGGCTGGGAGGTGCCCTGGCCACATATTTGCAGGAGGGAAGGACAGAAAGCCAGCAAGCCTCTGCCACAGGAAATACCATCAGCTCTCCCTTCTCTCCCTACTCATCCATCCCCTGCCTCTCCCCATGGCAAAAGGAAACCATGACTCATCATTTCATTTCCACCTAAATATTTGCAGGATATTAATAGATATGGGGGGGGGGCTGTTTCTTTTGGCTTCAAACACTCCAGCCCAGTTTCACAGTGAGATGTTGCTAAATGGATCAGTCAATCTGTTGGTGGCTTCGTTACTCTTTTCCTGGGCTCAACACACACACACACACACACACACACACACACACACACACACACACTTGCCCTAGCTAAATGGTTCCTGATCCTGGCAGAGAAGGCTCAACTGAAGAAAGAACCAGTGTGCAGGCTCAGGCCCCAAACTAATCTACTGTGTGCACCTCCTGGCATTGCTCCAGGAGAATGCCAAGGACCACCTTGACTCATATCATTCCTTGTTCTAAAATGCCTTCATCAGAGACTTCTAGAAGTCAACAGGAACCCAAGCTGGCTATGTAAGAAATCCAAATGCTTCAAAGAGAGAGAAAGACAGACAGACAGAGAGAGAGAGAGAGAGAGAGAGAGAGAGCGAGCGAGAGAGAGAGAGAGAGAGAGAGAGAAGACGCTTTACTTGCTCACAAGCTGGGGAAAGAAAATGCAGACAAATGAGATAGCTTGAAAAGATGTTAACTGGGAAAAGATGTGATCAGAAAGCTGTTTAAACAAAAGCACACCTTTAATGCAAAAGCACACTTTTAAATCAGCATGCAACTAATTCTTTGCAATAGCTCTAATTTAAATTCAGACATTGTCAACTTTTATTATGAGAAAATACCAGCATTTGATATTTAAGTGGAGCAAATTAGAAGTGTGCCTGGACACCTTGCCCCCAAAGTGGTGGGTGGGATGTGGGGCTCAGGTCTAAGCACCACCAGCAAGGCTACTTCTTCCCCCCACAGCCTTAAGCCGCGATTTTGCTCCAGGGTCCTAGCAGTAGTGTCGGGTCTCCTCCACACTCAGGGAGCAGAGTCTAAGCTGGAGAAAATGCAAGCAGAAAGGACTCGGTACCTGAGACACGGGAACTCCACGTTGTCACTCTCTGGCTGCCCCTCCTCTCTCACCAGCACCCGATCCAGGTACCAGCCGCTCCCTGAGCCTTTGCCATCATGTCTGATCCTCACCCGCCTCACCTTCCTCATGGTGACAGACTCAATGGTGAACTCATCCGCCTTCAGAGAGGGAAAGACAGCCAGGTCAGTGGGATGGTGGCTACCCCAGGACCCAAACACCAAAGGGAGACACACACCCAGAAATCAGAGAAGGCAGAGCTGACAGATGGGGTTACTGGCCTTCACAGGTGGAGAACAGACTACACCCCTCTCCTGATTTCTCCTGCTGAAACTATTGTACAATGTCAAGTTTCCCACAACTGAAATCTGGTTTTTTGGTTAAATCATGGCCATTTCCCTACAATCTCCTCTTAAAAGGCAGCTTCCCCTAGGAACACGAATATGTTATGCTGTTATCAGTCACTAGCTGTTCTAAAGAGGAGGATGATTAGAACTCACTGGGGGAACCAAGTGATCTGGCCAGTTTCGAAGTGGCCCATTTTCCTGCCACTGAGACAGCAACAATAAAGGGGCTGAAGAGTTTCTAGGTCTAGAGGAGGCATATGTGGGAGTGACGGACAAAGATGTCAGAAGATGTAGGAGGAAAAGAGTAGGGAAGAGTGGAGGAAAAAATACGGGTGAGTGGGAAGGAGAGAAAATATATAAGAATGCATGGCAGCCCACCTCCTCTCCCCAGACACCATGAGCCCACCTGCAACATCCTGCTCAGATAATCTTTGCCCCACAGCCAAGATCTAAGAAGCCACCTTGGGTTGGCCTCAGAATAGGCCTCCACACTCATCCCAGCATCCATCCTGCCCTGACTGTTATAGTTGGGGTCTGGAATGTCCCCCAAAGGCTCATGTGTTGAAGGCATGGTCTCCAGCAGGTGGTGCCATTGGGAGGTGGTGGAAATCTTAGGAGGTGGGGCCTAGTGGAAAGAGGTAGGTCACAGAGGGTGTGCCTTTGAAGGGCATGTTTTGTCCCTGGATCCTCCTCCTCCTCTGCCTTCCCAGCCACCATGAAGTAAGCAGCTTTGCTCTCCCGCATGATGTTCTGCCTCACCACAGGCCCATAGCAACAGGGCCACACAACCGCGGATGGAAACCTCTGAAATTGTGAGCCAAAATACATCTGTCTTCTTTTAAATGGATTTCTGTCAGGCATTTTGTCACAGCAATGGAAAACTGACTAACACTCACCAAGGAAGCCATGGCAGAGGAAAGAGATGGAAGGAGACAGGGAGAAGACATCTGCAATTTCCCTTTGCCTGTGAGCTCACTCAAGCCTCACTTCGTCTGCAGCAGTGACTTTACTGAGCACCTACTGTGTGCTGTGGGATAGGTCTGAGAGACAGTACCTCTGCCATCCTTAACCTCACAATGGCAAGCCACAGGTAAGCATCCATTCCATCATTTCAGAAGGAAGAAAAGGAGGCACAGGGGAATGGAGTGGTTGGCTCACAGCTGGTTTTGCCCAGCTCTGCCTGCCTCTTTCCTCACGCCTCCATAAGGCCTCCCCGGTAAACCCACTGGATGGTTGAGGGGATGGAGAATACTTAGAACAGTTGTGAGGAGGCTAGGAGCACAGCCTCTTTCTCCTACTCTCATGTTCAGTGTCTTTCTTGGTTTCCTTTTCAAAAAGGACTTGAACGAGATGCCCCCAGTGGTCTTAGTGGAGAATGTGAAGTCCCCACGTTGGCGTCAGGTGCCTGGCTTCCCCAGCCTGGGTCCACTAGTGCACACAGCATCCTTCCCACCAGGCCTCCCTGGAGGTGAGAAAGGTGCTGCCCTCCCTCCCCTCTTCTCAAAGCTTAGTGGTGAGGAGGGTGCCATGGTCCCTCTAGGGTGGCTTTCCAGCTCTTTGCTGCATTGTCCTAGGAGCCTAGTAGGCGTCATGCGTGTTAGTAAATCACAGTGGGACAAATACTCAGGGATCAAACAAACCAGCCACTGCTGTGGCTCCTTCCAGGACTCCCCATTCCTCCACTCCCCCATCCAGAGAGAGGCTATCTGGTGGCTGAAGTCCCAATATCAGTCATTGGCTCTACTTTAAAAGAACAGGGAAGCCGGGTGCAGTGATATACACCTGTAATCCCACCGGTTCAGGAGGCTGAGGCAGGAGGATCGTGAGTTCAAAACCAGCCTCAGCAAAAGCGAGGTGCTAAGCAAACTCAGTAAGATAGGATCTCATAAATAAAATATAAAATAGGGCTGGGGATGTGGTTTAGAGGTTGAGTGTTCCAGAACTCAATCTCCAGTAACAAAAAAAAAAAGAGTGGGGAAGATAACGGAACAAAGAAGGGGAACTGGTAGGGAGGGGAGGGGAAGCAACTTACATTGCCCTTTTCAAAGAGGTCGGTGTTATTCCTACAGTTGTACAGCAGCCGCTCCCCTGTGTCCCCCACATCACCATAAAGGCAGAGATAGACGTTGGCATCGGTCCCTGCACCTTCGAGTTCCCCTGTGCATACAGTCACGCGGTACCGGGCCACTGGCAGAAAGAGAGGGAGGGAGAGAGGTTCCATTGGCCGACACCCCCAGCACTCATCTCTAAGATTGCTTCCTCCTCTCCTCCCAGCTCTCAGCGGAGCTGAGCTTGTTCCCTTCCCACAGCTATCTAAGTCCTGCTGCAACAAACAGCCAAGAGTTGGCTCATCCCCAAGACCCTTGGTCTAGACAGACCAGAGAGACCCAATCCTGGCCAAACATGGGAATCCCTGAACAACTTTCATAAGAATTCAGATTCTTGGGCTTGGGTCATGGCTCTGCAATAGAGCGTTTGCCTCACATGTGTGAGGCACAGGGTTCTATCCTCAGCACCACATAAAAATAAATAAATAAAGGTATTATGTCCATCTACAGCTAAAAACATTAAAAAAAAAAAAAAAGAATTCAGATTCCTGAGCCCCACTCAAACTTCTCAAATCTCAATTTCCAAAGATAGGAATCCTAAAACTGAATTGTTGGTGACTCCTGGGGGACTCTGGTGGAATTGGTCAGTGTTCAGGGAAGGGTCTGGTCCAAACATTTTGGCCCTTGATTCATCTGATCCAGCAAACCTTTTTGCCTTAAGTTGTTCTCCAATTCATATGTGTCCTGTCCTCTGAAAGAAAATGATTTTTTCTTTAAGGCTTCCCCTTCTCTTCAGAACCCTCCAGCACTGAGGACATGACAGGAAGTAAAGAAGAGAGAAAGTCATAAATGCAGCCACAGCGGGAACAGCAATGACTTTTTCCTACATTGAAAATGTGCCATGGGGGAGGGACACCTGTCTCCCCAAATGTGTCAAGACATGATTTATACAACAATGCTGGGACAAGAGAGAGGAGAAGGGAACAAACCTATATTATAGCAGTTTGGGGATGCTACTGAAATTAAGTTGATATTAATCTGAACTAGATTGTTTAAGTTAGGATGTTAATCATAATTTCCTGGGCAATGACTAAGAAAATAACTCAATACATAGTAAAAGAAACAACAAGGAAAGATAAAATGATGTTCTATAAAACATCTATTTAATAGTAAAAAATTAAATATCATGGAATGTTAAAGACATAATACAGAAAACAGCAAGGTACTGAATATAAATCTTATCTTATCATCAATTACATGAAATGTAAATGGACTTAGCATTTCAATCAAAAGGCAGATTGCGGTGGTCCATCCCGCAGAGATGGGATTAGTCTTCCACCCCAAATTTGCTCAGACATTAAAGCTAATGAGGTAACACATGTGCCGAGAGCAAACATAAGATGTATTAGTCACATAATGAAGAGTTCTTGGGAGAGCTGGACAGGCTCCCAAGAAGGTCCAAAAATAGTTTGAGACATCAGGGAGATTGGGGTTTTATTAAAGTAGGTGATGAGACTCAGGTAGGAGTTCCGGTGCCTGGATCAGAGCATATGTGATTTCAACTTTCCACCAGTGCCAAGGGCAAAGGATCTAGCTTTCTAATCAGCTCACCTAGATATGAAGCAGAAAGGGAAATGAAGTGATGTAACTTGAAAGCTGTTAGTAGTCAAATCATTTTTTTAAATGGACTCTCTTCATTACACTGACTTGTAAGATGGAAAATGGATCTATCTTCCATCAAGGGACACACTTTGAATTCAAAGACACGAGTAGGTCAAAAGCAAAAGGATCCACCAAAACTGGCTCAAAAAGAAATCATGCTAAGCGAAATAAGCCAATCCCAAAAAACCAAAGGCTGAATGTTTCCTTGATATGCAGATGCTAATTCACAATAAGGGAGGAGGGGCTAGGGAAGAATAGAGTTATTTTGGATTTGGCAGAGGGGAATGAAAGGCAGGGGAGAGGGTATGGGGATAGGAAGGATAGTAGAATGAATCAGGCATTATTACTCTATGTGCATATATGACCACACACAACCAGTGTGATTCTACATCATGTACAACCAGAAGAATTAGAAGTTTACTCCATTTATGTATGATGTATCAGGTGCATTCTACTGTCATGCAGAACTAATTAGGACAAATTTAAAAAGAAATAGACAATCTGAATAGACTTATAACAAGCGAAAAGATTGAATCTGTAATCAAAAAACTACACATGAAGAAAAGTCCATGCCCAGATGTCTTTACCACTGAATTCTACCATACAAACAAGAAAAATACCCATTCTTCTTAAACTCTTGCCAAAATGGAAGAGTAGACAACACTTCTCAGCTTATTTGATGAGGTCAGCATTATGCTGTTACCAAAACTGACAAAGACATCGCAAGAAAAGAAAATTACAGACCAATATGTTTTATGAATACAGATGACTTTTGTTGAAAAGTCTTCAACAAAATACCAGCAAACCATGTCCAGCAACATATAAAAAGAATTACGCACTGTGACAACATAGGATTCACTCAGAGATACAAATTGGTTTAACTTCTGAAAATTAATTAATGTATTATATCAGACCAATAGAAAAAAAAACAAAAATCACTTGGTTATCTTCATAGATGCAGAAAAAGCATTTGACAACATCTCATACCCTTTCTTCATAAAAGCAATCAACAAAACAGACACAAAGGGAACTTCAACACATGAAGTTCTTCTGTGACATCACACCCAATGGTGAAAGACTAAATGCTCTCCCCTAAGATCAGAAATAGGACAAGGGTATCCCCTCTCACCACTTCCACACATCCAACATGGTACTGGAGGTTTGGGGCAAGGCAATGAGGCAAGTGAAGTTACACAGGGACCTGTGTTGCAAAAGAAAAAGTAAAATCACAACTATTCATGGATGTAGGATCATGTATTAGAAAATCACTAAAAACTGTTAGAACTAACATATGAGTTCAGCAAAGTTATAGAATACAAGATCAATATACTTAAATCAATTGTATTTCTATTCTCTAGTAATGAAGCATTTCTAGAATGAATTGAAGCATTACTAGAATGAATTTGAATGAATTGAAAACAAACATTTCCATTCATAATAACATCAAAAAGAATAAAATATTTAGGAATAAATTTAACAGAACAAGTGAAATATATATTCTTTGTATTCTTTTTTGGGGGGAGTAGGGTACCAAGGATTGAACTCAAGGACATTCGACCACTGAGCCACATCCCCAGCATTATTTTGTATTTTATTTAGAGACAGGGTCTCACTGAGTTGCTTAGTGCCTTGCTTTTGCTGAGGCTGGCTTTGAACTCACGATTCTCCTGTCTCAGCCATGCAGGCCCCTGGGATTATAGGCATGTGCCACCACACCTGGCTGTGAAATATATATTCTCAAAAACTACAAAATATTGTTGAAATAAGTTAAAGATTTAAATTAATGGGCATGGAAACATCTCATGTCCATGGATTTTAAGATCTAACATTGACAAGATGGCAACACTCCCCAAACTGGTATACAGATTCGATGTTATCCTACCAGAATCCCAGTAGACTCTGTAGAAATTGACAAGTTGGATCTAAAATTCACATAGAATTGCAAGGGAACCCAGAATAACCAAAACATCCCTGAAAAAGGATAATGAAGGAGAATAACAAGTGTTGGTAAAGATATGGAGAAATGGGAACTCTCACAGATTACTAGTGAGAATATAAAACAGTGTAACTGTTTTAAAAGCAGTTCAGTAGTCCTTAAAAAGTAAACCGAAGAGTAACCATATGACCAAGCCCTTCTGCTCCTGTGTATGTGCCCAAAGAATTGAAAACACATCCACACAAAACTTGTATGTGAATGTTCATGGTACCATTATTTATAATAACTGAAAAGCGGAAACAACCTAAATGCTCATCAACAGTTAAATGTGTTACATCCATACAATGGAATATTATTCAGCAAATAAGAAGAAATGAAGTTTTGACACGTGATACGATACGGATGAACCTTGAAAACATGCGAATCAAAAGAAACTAAATGCAAGAGTTTACAAGGTATAATCCATTTCCATGAAATGTCCCGAATAGGCAAATCTATAGAGACAGAAAGTAGATGAGTATTTGTCAGAGACTGAAGGCCAAGGTGGAGAAATGGTATGACCCCTAATTGGTATGAGATTTCTTTGAGGGAAAATGTTCTGGAATTTGATAGTGATGATGGCTGTATTATTTTATCAATGTACTGAAAACCATTGACTTATACTCTTTAATTGGGCGAATTGTATGACACATGAATTTTATCTCAATAAAGCTGTTTTAGAAATAGACTCTACTCATTGGTTATCCATCTAAAATGAAGTTGAAGTATATTAGGAATGAGACAAGTCACCAGGATGTTTAATTCAATGTCCAACTGATGTTTTCAGTAAGGTACCCATTTCTACTTGGAGACATAGAGACATTTGAAAAATAAATTGGACCATTAAACAAGTGGGTACATGAGGAAACAGTTACGTAGCAAAAATACTGTTAGAAAAAAAAGGGGAAAGAATCATTGTACCTGAAGCCTGCCTTGAGAAGAGCAGGCATAAGGAGACACTTAAACCAAGAGTTAAAGTCCAAGGAAAATTCTCCGGCCTCCGGCTCATGTCTGCTCATACGGCCACGACATTCAAAACCCAACCATCGCTGCCTTCTCTAATAGACTCCTGAAAAATCCAATGTGCACGCTCTGCATCTTCAGCCTTTGTATGAGTGAAGGTGAGTCTTTGTGTCCCGCTCTCACTGAGATGTTGTGCTAACGGTAAGAGGAATGATCTGCACTGACTGGAGTGAAAACCAGAAAGTAGAAACCTGGAGGACAAAAGAGAAGTAAAGACCCGGATGCCAGCCTCCCCTCCTTCAGAATTTTGATGAAGGCCAGTTCTAACAATTAGGCAATTCCCAGAAGCCAAGTGAGGAGGGAATTTAGAAATTCCTCTGCCTAGGAATTCCAGCCCCCTTTGTTTGGGACCTCTAAGGTGCATTCAGTTGGAAGTCCTCAAAGGTCCTCACTCTCCACTGGGGCCCCCTGGGGCTCAAGGGCCAAGAGGTCCCAAATTCTTCCTAGTGAGAAATCTGTGGACAATTAAAAACAACTACATTGCTAACATCAGTAGTGAAAGACTTTAAACACATGGGTAAGTACCAGAACCTCTTGTACTTTAATTTAAAAATTACAGCTCAGTCTGATTAACGAGAAGCAACTCCATTTGGCACTCAAGTCCAATGGACTCTCTTGCCCTCTCATCAGCCATGTATAATCACAGCAGAAAATGCTGATCTTGATGATGTTGCTGCCTCCTGTAGCTCCTGAGGGAAAAGCAAGGTGGAAACACATTGGGAACGGCTCCGTGTTTTGTCCATATCTCCTGGTCTGTGTTAATCAGCATGATCACTCCCAAAAGCCTCTCAGCTCCCAAGCATGGCATTAATTGCTTATTTGGCTGGCCATTATTTTGTAAGTAAACTGGGGACACACAACTTCAGACTCAGAATTGATTTAAAATTGGTATTTACTCATTGTACATGAGTCCAAGACTCTGCACTGCAGGGCTTCCCGGAAAGCCTGGCCCGTTATTCATTACATGCTGGTACCAATTGAGGAAAGGGGCTGTTGCCATCAGCTCTGTTTAATGTTACAAAGAAGCATCCAGACCAGAAAAGAAGATCTGAACGAGGACATAGGTGTGTTCCAAGCACCAGAGAAATATCTGTAGGCTAGAAACAACAAAAGCAATTTGAGTCAGTAGGGACTCCAAAGAACTTCCGAGAATCCCTGGAAGATGTCAAACTGCCTTTACAGGCAGGACAGGCAGCCTTAACACAGGCTAATCACCAGATATATGTTTTTTTGGTTTTTTTTTTTAGTTTTTTTTTTTAAAAGGGGGCTTCTTCACCTCTCCTTCTCTTTTTTTTTTTTTTTTTTAATATTTGTTAGTTTTCAATGGACCTTTATTTTATTTATTTATATGTGGTGCTGAGAATCGAACCCAGTGCCTCACACATGCTAGGCAAGCGCTCTACCACTGAGCCACTCCGCGGCCCCTATGTTGTTTTTTTTTTTCCACATTGAAATAGTTCTTTAATAGAAACACAGAAGACAAAAACCAAATAATAGCCATGACTGTAGAAGCCTGGCTCAGATGCCACTTTATCTGCAGTTTAATCCCACTTGCCTTGGGCAGAAAGTTTTCCCTCTAGCTGTATCTATACAACATTCATGAACCAAGGATAAGAGGAGGGACAAATGTAGAAAACAAAATCATGGAAGGTGAGAGCCACAGAAAAGGGGCACACATCTTGGCCTGGTAGTTCTCAAAGTGTGGTTCCCCAAGGGCAGCATTGCTATTGCCTAGGAATCAGTGAGACAAGCACATTCTCAGGTCCCACTACAGACCCACTGAATCAGAAGCTCTCCCGTGGGACCCTACTGTGTTTCAACAAGCCTCCAGGTGAGAATGCCCTGAAATTTGAGAACACCTGAAGAAGAGGTGGTCGATGAGAGCTGTGGAAACACCACAAAAGGCTCAGGAATGAAAGCACCAGGTAACTTTCAAAGCAGAGACTGAAGAGCTAAAATCACAAGAATTAGCTAGAAGGCTTCAGAAAGCACTTGGGTCCCACGAGGTTATACCAGTGCTTTATGCCTGCAAGCTCAATTCTGGCATATGAAGTGGATAGATCAGGTAAGAACAGGTGCATTTCTGCCCTGGTGGGCTACATATGATATAAAGCCCCAATTGGTGGGGGAGCATATGGTATTATCATACTTACAGGAAGATTATAGCCTTGTTTCCAAAGCAAATCACTATTGAATGTGAAGAGGCAGGGATGGTGTCTTAGAATAGTCACTGAACCAGGAGTAAAAGCCCTGTTCTAGGTCTCACTCTGTCTAACCAGCTCTGTGATCATAGCAAGAACTTTCTCAGTTTTTCATCAGACTAGTGTAAGGGGCTTTGAACACAAATATTCTGTAGTCATATATTAATTTAAAATGAAGAACCATAAAATAAAAGAAACTTGTTGCCAGTAATAAGCATTGCCTAAGTAGACTGAGAGAGTGGATGATCTCATTTGAGATATTTGCTATTTGGAGATACACACACATACACCCTCACACACACATACACACACTCACACACTCACACTTAGCATTTAACTCTAATATCAAATAATTTAAACAAATACAGAAGGAGCTTCTAGTGTGTGTGTAAATGCAGAGCACTCATAAGTACCGTATGATCACGTGGGAACTGATGTTACTGCAATATTTAGTAGGACTAGAGGAACCATGGGTGACCTTGTTTTCTGTATGTTCTTGACTTTTTGTGATTTTTCAATATTACTTTACTATTGAAAAGATTAAGAACCACCACAAAGATAACTAATATGTTATCCTAAGTATCAATTCTTATCAGTTGATAATATCTGCTACAGTGCTATATTGAGGGCTGTAAAGCTCATTTCAGTTTTGATAAGAAAGAATATCATATCAGTTAATAGTGTCTGCCATGGGAAAAGGACAGGACACGTGCTGACTATTTGCCAACACTCTGCTACTATAACCTAGAGGCAAAATGACTTCCCTTTGGCTCTGCGAATGTGAAGCCTGGACTCTAAATTAAGTCCCTCTCCTACAACCCTCAAATAGAGATAGAGGTTCATTGGGTAGCAGCCAAGCATGGCTGCAAGAATCCACATCCAGCCTTCCTTTGGGGGAATCAGTCTCCATGTTTCTTAATTTGAAAGGAAGATACTTCCTTCAACTTCAAGGCAGCTCTAGAAAACTACTGTTTACTGTAGAGTCTTCTCACCCTCCCATGACCAACCTGAAGACTCGTAAACCTCCCTCCCTCCCCAACACACCCATTTTGGTTGAGTTGAAGCATCTTGCCTTGAAGGTGGCTCCTCCCACCTTCAAGACTTTTTGAAGTCTTGAACTTCAAAATCACTCTGGCATTCAGAGGGGTCCATATGATGCAGAGTGGATAAGACGATCAGCTCGGGTCAAGTACTCCTTGGCGCACCAAGTAGAAACCCCCCTGCCTCCCCCAGGACAGGGAGCTGGTCCGTACTTACTGCCCATGATCCTCCGCACTGTTGGGCCCTCCGCGGTCATTTCCCTCACAATCTCATTGTCATCTTCATTGGCGTCCAGCCAGCGATTGCAATTGAAGTTATACTTGTCCTTATTCAGAGTGTTCATCAGGGTCATCTAAAATGAAGTCCCCAGGAGAGCAGGTGGGTGTAGCAGAGACTCTCACCCATGCCCTGGAGTCACTATTCTGCTATCTCATCTCAGAGAGGATAAGGCCATCTCCTGGAGATGACCCTTATGGAAGGCAGAGAAACAGATTAATATTTCTCCCCCTGGTCCCCTAGAGACCTATACTTGCCTAGCATCCAGGTAACTGAGGAAGATATACAGGCCCCATGGACACCTGAGCATGTTCTCTGTCTACTTTGGAAGGTCTCCCCCCAGCCATCAGGAAGTACCTGTGGCCCATGTCCAGGCTTCTCCACTTCCATTTCCAATAAATACAGAGGTAAATTTATAGTCATAAAGAGGGACAATTCTGCTTCCTCTCCCAACCCTCAAGGTGGTGTATCTCACCCTTTCTAAATGCCATCCAGAACCAGGACTCCTCCTATCGTGCCATGCCCGAAGCTTATAAAATTTGCCGAGATCTGGGAGCTCAATCTGTGACGAGAGATGGACTGGCTTGAAGGAGCATGACCAAGGAAATGCCTTTATCCTCACAGCCCACCACGGCGGGAAGGGGGCCTGCTGGAGGCCACTCCTCCCCTGTGAGGATGGATGTGCTTCGAGCCTCCCCACACTCACATTCCTCTCCTGTCCCCGGTAGCCAGTGGCACATGGGGAAAGACAGCCATGTAAAACTGGGGTTCAGTCTGGGCTGGTGAAACGGAACAAAAATAACTGACTCACAGTGGGATGCAGCCTAAAGAAAACCTTCCGAGCAATAAAATTCCAGTAACAAAATCTATATGACAGCCCTGCAAATTAGCACAGGCCCAGAGCCCCAGGACTCCACTGGGCACTGGAACAGACAAAAAGATCAATACCAAAGCCATGCCCTTTCCCTAGGGGTTCAAATCTGGCAGGAAAGACAAATACATAAAGAGCAACGAATTGAGTGGTAGAATAAGGCACCGATGGGGTGCTCTGAGGGATGAGCTGCAAATTACAAATCATTCCTAACTAAAGGTCAAAGCAGCACTTCTGGGGGCCGGGGGGATCTTTGCTCTAGTTACATATGTACTAGAAAGTTTTAAAGCTGTATTTCCCTTCAAATGCTCTGAAATTCATACTTTTCCTTAAATTGGATCCTAACTGTCTAATTCAGCCCAGATTGGGCGATCTAACACTAACTGTGCTCAGGGTCTGTATTCTATTATTTCCCCTGTCACTCGACTCTTAGATGCTCAAAACTATCCCTTCCTTGCTTTCCCCTGGCTTGGTTCCTATTGTCTCAGATGAAGACCAGATCTAAACTGTCTCCCTTCCTCGCCAGTGGGTAAATCGGTAAATTTCCATTGTACCTTTTTGTCTTCAAACTCTGTTGAAAACCAATCTGGCTTAGAAAATCAGATTCCCCCAATACCTGCCACATCCTTCCTCCTTTCCCCACCCACCACGCCACATTTCTCTCCTACCCTAAACTTCTCGACGACACCCGGTTTGAACCACTTGTTGTTGGGATTCAAGAGAATCTCATCCGTCCGCCCCTTCTGTCCATAAATCTGGATGAAGATGGGAGAGTTGGTACCGGCCTTCTTCAGGTCCGTGGTCCAGACCCACAGGGACCAAGGGAATTCTACGAGACATGTCAAGGTGCACCATAAACGTCAAGTGAAGAGATTTTTCAGGTTACAAGGAGGAAAGAGGAGAGAAAATGATCATGACTGAACAGCAGGTGACATGCAAGTGTGTCCCCTTCTCAGAAACCCATTATAACGAGGGCTGTATTTAGAAAGCTGAGGATTCGTGCTATGAAACATAGAGTTCCTCCATGTCTTTTAAAAAGACAAAGCCTATTGGTGGTATGTTTTAATTGGGGGAAGAGTTGACTCCGCCCACCCTGTCTGGTATATTCAGAGTGCACTGGAGTAGATCACTCAGTTTAACCCCTAGCCACTTATTCAATTTGGGGATGCTGGACTCAGCCTTAGTGCCAGCTGTGTGACTGTGTATGGTCTGTACCTTGTAGAACCAAGTCCTATAAAGGGCTCTTTCCCTTTCTCTGTAGAGGAGAATTGAGAACTAGGAGTGGACCCCCTCAAAGCTTTTGACAGTAGTCTGACATCCTGACATTGCTGGAAGATTCTGGAACTCTTGCACTTACTTTTTAGCCGCTTCTTCCTGAGAGACACCATCTCGTAGAGCTGCCTCTCAATCAGCCCGTCTGCTTTCTTCTCATCCAGCCAGTTGCTGCAGGGGAATGTCTGCTGGATGCCAGTGAAAGGGCACAGAATCACCACCTGGGAGCACAGAGCACAAGTGTCTCCTTTGCTGCGTCTCCTGGGGGCTCACCAACCTCCTCAACCCCAAGGGAAGGGATGCCTGCGTTAGGACCCTCCATGAATGCCGCCTCTGCTGTCTCATTCAATCTGAAATCGATAAACACTTCCTCCAATAAGTCTTCTAGTAAGTCTTCCAGAGTAGATGTCGTCTATCCTCCAAGTGCCTAGCTCAAATCTCAAAGCTGTTCCTCTGTGGGCAACACCTTCTTTGAACACCCTATTCTTTATGCTCATCATAAAATCTTAGCTAATCTGAACCAAATGACCAACACTACTAAATTACTTCCCTATAATTGTCCTGTGTGAAGAAGGCAAATCACACAAAAGCTAATTCATATCTGGAATTGAATACAACCCCAACAGCCCTACTGCAGGTTTGGTCCTCACTCAGCCCTCTTGTCTACATCTTCTCCATCACTACCACACTCTGGAGTCGTTCATTTGGAACCCAAAGTCTATCCAGTCCAGGCTCCTCACATCATGGATGGTCAAAGGAAGGTTTCTGGCACCCTACAGAATTTTCTCTCATCAAAGAAATTTTGACCATTCACATTATTATATTCCAAGCTTTACCTTATTTTTAAATTGAAAACTAATATAACTCTCTCATGGGTCAAATATTTTGACTCACTACAGTCTTAGTATTTGTTCATTAGTTGGTATTTGTAAGTCATTTGGCAACTACAATTAACTAAACACTTCCTTAACTTGAATTTTTACCCTTAAATATACCCAGGTATCTCTGAGAGTTCACCTAATCCTCATTATCTGAGCATCATGATGAACCTTAACTTACAAGGAGCACCAAAGGGAGGGGAGCTAAGAGCTGGAGTGGGGGAGTGTGTACCCCCTCATGCTCCCAGAGAACCACTTCTCCCTGGAGATCGTGTCAGTGGAGGGGCACAGAGGCAGCTCCCTTAAACATTTCACTAATGTACTTGCAACTAATATAATCCACCCCCAGGTTCATTCAACAGATGGGAAAGCTGAGGCCCAGAAAGGAGAAAGAAATATCCAAGTTTGCACAGTTAGTGGCAGAACAAGAAATATAAATGCTTCTGGCCCTAATTATCAGTTTAGGTCTTTTCCATCCTTACTACAAATCTCAGAATTACTATGTATGGAATCTGCTGGAATCCATCGCTTCACTTCATCTTTGATGCTGAGGAGTCTATGTAACCACATACTCAGAACTGCACCTATACTGAGGCAAAGTTGGAAGGCACCCATGCAGGGTAATCTGGGGGCATAGGAAGGTCTAATTACCAGCAATGTACTTATAAGTCTTTTTTTTCTTCTGAACAGATTCTACAATTGTCCCCTCCTAGTTTTCTCTTCAATTGTCCTCTGGTTGTTATATGTGTGTCCATTAGTTTTTTTTTTTTTCAACAAGAGAGCAAACTTCTGAAAGTCTGATGTGTTTCCTCACCTCTTGGGGTTCTCCTGAACATAGGTCCAACCAAATAAAATGCTTAAAATAGTAAAAGTTTGAGTGCTTGAAAGTACTTGTTAAAAGTTTGACTTCTGGACTATGTAGTCCAGAAAAGCTGGTAGAATGAAAGCCCTCATCACTGCAAATACCCACATATTAGATAAAGAACATGAAATATCATTTTATGTATATTGGTGAGCCGCCAGGGATTCACAGGAAGCCATAAGAGCCAGCAGAATTCAGAGCTTCCAGTGCTAAAGTTTGGTTTTCCCTGGAGCAGGACCAAGAGACCAAGAAATTAACAGCCACACGTGGCAGCAGGTGGCGGGAACTTGGGGCTTGCAAAGTGGAGGATCTGGACAGGAAACACAAGTGAGCAGAAGCACCTCAAGGAGCTGCTTCCTCGGATGAAAAGTAGGTACAGGGAAATCTGCAAAGGGAAACCTGCCTTCTCTGCCTTTGTTCAAAAAAGAAAATAGTAATAGTCTCCTCTAAGAATTAGTTTTTACCATAAGCCTGGTTACAGGACAAGTAGCAACAAACACACACCTAGACTTATTGAAGAGACTCATCAGATGCCAAAGACAGAAAGAAGATCTCAAGAGCATCAAGAGAGAAAAGACACATAATGGCAATCAGACTAATGGAAGCCAGAAGATATTGGGAGAAGGGAATCACCCTAGAATTCTATATCCTAAAATTATCTTTCAGTAGCAAGGATAGAACAAAAACATTTTTCAAATGAACAAAAACAAAGTTTATTGGGGCTGGGATTGTGGCTCAGCGGTAGAGCACTTGCCTTGCATGTGTGAGGCACTAGGTTCAATTCTCAGCACCACATAAAAATAAATAAAATAAAGATATTGTATACGTCTACAACTAAAAAATATATTAAAAAAAAACAACACATTCCAGGGATGCAAGGTTGGTTCAACATACGGAAATCAATTAACGTAATACATCACATCAATAGACTTAAAGATAAGAGTCATATGATTTTATCAATCAATGCAGAGAAAGCATTTGACAAAATACAACACCCTTTTATGCTCAAAACACTAGAAAAACTTGGGATAATAGAAACATACCTCAACTTTGTAAAAGCAATCTATGCCAAACCCAAGGCCAACATCATCCTAAATGGAGAAAAATTGGAATCATTCCCTCTGAAAATGGGAACTAGACAGGGATGCCCTCTCTCACCACTGCTATTCAACATAGTCCTTGAAACACTAGCCAGAGCAATTAGACGAAAGAAATTAAAGGGATACAAATAGGAAAAGAAGAACTCAAACTATCATTATTTGCAGACGACATGATTCTATACTTAGAGGATCCAAAAAATTCTATCAGAAAACTTCTAGAATTAATAAATGATTTCAGCAAAGTAGCGGGATAGAAAATCAACACCCACAAATCAATTGCATTTCTATACATCAGTGATAAACCCTCTGAAAAAGAAATTAGGAAAAATATCCCATTCACAATAGCCTCAAAAAAATATAAAATACCTGGGAATCAATTTAACAAAAGAGGTGAAAGACCTTTACAATGCAAACTACAAGACACTGAAGAAAAAAACTGAAGAAGACCTTAGAAGATGGAAAAATCTCCCATGCTCTTGGATAGGCAGAATCAATATTGTTAAAATGGCCATACTACCCAAAGCACTATATAGATTCAATGCAATCCCAATTAAAATCCCAATGTCATTCCTTATAGAAATAGAAAAGGCAATCATGAAATTCATTTGGAAGAATAAGAGACCCAGTATAGCTAAAGCAATCCTTAGCAAGAAGAGTGAAACAGAAGGCATCACAATACCAGACCTTAAATTATACTACAAAGCTATAGTAACAAAAACGGCATGGTACTAGCACCAAAATAGACATGTAGACCAATGGTATAGAATAGAAGACACAGAGACGAACCTACTTACATACAGTTAGTTACCTTATACCAAATAAAGGAGCCAAACACGTACACTGGAGAAAAGACAGCCTCTTCAACAAATGGTGCTGGGAAAACTGGAAATCCATATGAAGCAAAATAAAACTAAACCCCTATCTCTCACCATGCACAAAATTCAACTCAAAGTGGATCAAGGACCTGGGAATCAGACCAGAGACCCAACGCCTAATAGAAGAAAAAGTAGGCCCAAATCTTTATCATGTCGGATTAGGACCATACTTCCTTAACAAGACTCCTATAGCACAACAAGTAAAATCAAGAATCAACAAATGGGATGGATTCAAACTAAAAAGCTTCTTCTCAGCAAAAGAAATAACCAATGAAGTGAACAGAGAGCCGACATTCTGGGAACAAATCTTTGCCACACACACATCCAATAGAGCACTAATCTCTAGGATATATAAAGAACTCAAAAAATTATCACCAAAAAAACTAACAACCAATCAATAAATGGGCCAAAGAGCTGAACACAAACTTCACAGATGAAGATATACAATCGATCAACAGACATATAAAAAAATGTTCAACATCTCTAGCAATCAGAGAAATGCAAATCAAAACTACCCTAAGATTCCACCTCACGCCAGTCAGAATGGCAATTATCAAGAATACAAACAACAATAAGTGTTGGTGAGGTTGTGGGGAAAAAGGCACACTCATACGTTGCTGGTGGAACTGCAAATTGGTGCAACCACTCTGGAAAGCAGTATGGAAATTCCTTAGAAAACTTGGAATGGAACCACTATTTGAGCCTACTATCTCTCTCCTCAGTCTATACCCAGAAGACTTAAAAACAGCACACTACAGTGACGCAGCCACTTCAATGTTTATAGCAGCTCAATTCACAATAGCTAAACTGTGGAACCAACCGAGATGCCCTTTGATAGATGAATGGATAAAGAAGCTGTGGTATATATACACAATGGAATATTACTCAGCAATAAAAGAGAATGAAATTATGGCATTTGCAGGTAAATGGATGGTGTTGGAGAATATCATGCTAAGTGAAGTAAGCCAATCTCAGAAAACCAAATGCCAAATGTACTCAATGATAAGTGGGTGCTGATCCATAATTTGGGGAAAGACGTGGGAACAATGAAGGAACTCTGTTCACCGGAGTGTAAGGGGGGAGGGGGCATGGGGACAGTAAAGGTGGTGGAATATGATGGTTACATAGCCCTAACTTTATGTATGCATGTATGTTGCATGTATGTTGTGATTCTATATCACTTAGAACCAGAGAAATTAAATGTTATCCTCTAAATAATAATAATAAAATTTTAAAATCTGGAAAATAAAACAACAACAAAGTTTACCAACAATAGACCTTTATCAAAAGAACTTCTATAGAATGTACTGCAGGAAGGAAAAAATTGATACCACACATAAGGTCTGAATTGCAAGAAGCAGCAGCAAGCAAACTGGGAAGCAGGTAGATAGATCTGAACTAACAATGACTGTAAACCATTATCTAATGTGTGGATTTAAAAATAATGCCAAATAAAGATAAAATTCTAGGAAAAAAGCCAGGCATGGTGGCGCACATCTGTAATCCCAGCTGCTAGGGAGGCTGAGGCAGGAGGATCACGAGTTCAAAGCCAGCCTCAGCAATAGCAAGGCACTAAGCAACTCAGTGAGACCCTGTCTCTACATAAAACACAAAATAGGTCGAGTACCCCTGAGTTCAATCCCTGGTACCAAAAAAAAAAAAAAATTCTAGAAAAATTTAGATATAGGTTTGTTAGTGATTTCTAAGGTACTTTTACTTCCCAAGAAGAGAGGAGATATATTGATTAAATTTTGGGTTTGTCATATTATGTGTGTATGGGAAAACCACTCAAACAGGTTGTTATGGTTTGGATGTCCTACCAAAACTTACATTGAAATTTTATCCCCATTGTGAGGTAAAAGGTGGAAATTTAATGCAATTATGGTATTTAAAGGTGGGACTTTGGGGAAGTAATTAAGTGAGGCCAAACTAAGACCCTCTGACTCTCCCCATGACCCTCCCATCATGTCATGGCCCAGCAAGAAGGTCCTCACTGGATGCTAAGCAAATGCTGAGGCCAGACTGTTGAACTTCCAAAGTAGGAGCTAAATAAATTGTACGTTTATTTTGTAAATAAATTTTCTCTGTAAATTACCCAGTCTGTGGTAGCAACATAAAACACACTAAGTTGCAGAGTTTGGATGGGGTGACAGTCCATCCAGAAGAAATATTAAAAGAAAACAAAACGAACAGTAAATGTAGGACAGATATAGCTATAATTATTGTAAATATAAATGAATTAAATTTGCCAATTGAAAGATAGATCCTATCAGATTGGATAATGGTAAAGATTGAAATCACTAGGAGACTATAACACAGTCCCAAACTACACAAGGCAGAAATTATCAGTTCTAGAAGGAGAAATTGGAACAACTGCTACTGAAGTGGAACATTTCAACACATCTTTCTTGGTAATTAATAGATTAAACAGAAAAAAATGTCAGTAAGCAAATAGGACGTTCAAATCACAAAAGTAACCTTTTCAATTTAACAAATAAAATAAAAATTTTAAACCTAATTCTTAGAAAATTTACACACATTGAACATGCATTGTAAATTGCAACAATTTTTTAAAAATGGAATCACGCAGACTGTACTTTAAAAATAAAATATTAAATTATATTCCAAAAAAGCTAAATTTTGAATGAAACAATCATTCTAGGATTAAAACCAGTTGAGGACTACATGATAAATGAAAATTCATGGTCAATGCCACTTATGAATATTCAAAGAAAAATTACATATTAAATGTTGGCAAATCAATTCTAAAGGTATACAAAATTATAAAATTGCAATCCATGTTTGGCCTATAGAAGAAAGCAAGAATTTTATATAAAAGAATACATGAATGGCTGATAAAGTAATGAAATGATGTTCAACCTCAGTAGTAATCATGAAAATAAAAATTAAATCTATAATATCATTTTACAACCTCCAGGTAAAGATTAAAATTCAGACCATTGCAAGTGTTGACAAGTATGCATGGAACAAAATGTCTCTTCCATGTGACTGAGAGGAAAGCAAATGGCACAACTACTTTGGAAAACAATCTGGAATATTTTGAAAATAATAACTGTCCTGTAAAGCTGAAGATTCCCTTGCCCTATGACCTGGAACTTCTGTCCTGAGAAATTCTTGCACTATATTCATAGTAGTAAAAATCAAGAAACAGCCCCAGATTTTCTATCAATGGAAGAATTAAATAATAAACTATAATCCATATTTTACTTTGAATATATATACTCTTCAACACATAAATATTCTATAATACAAACATTTAAAATAGTTGTTGATTGAGGGGTTTATAATCTGAAATGAAACACCATCCCCAGCATCAAGATTGTCTATAACCACCAACCAAGCACTCTGGCTAACTTACCCTGTTTGGAGAACAGCCCCCATTCCTGACCACCAGCAAGACAAGCTGGCTGGACATGTGACTACTCAAAATGCCCAATGAAAGGGATTGCCCATGTGCTCTGTAACTGGTCCAGAGGAAGTAGGAAGTAGGATTCAGGTGAGAGTTTGCACTCACAAGTTAAAGGAGGTTGAATGAAGAAGCCTCCTCTTACCTTCTCACAGTACCAGCCTCTGTTGACACCCACGTTGCCATGCCCAATGGAGACCCGACTCAGGGGGCTAAGGAGGGCAGCCAGCTCAATGTGGAAGATATCCGTGCGGCCCCTGTCAAACACACCGCCCTCCAGGAAGATTTTCCCACTGTTCTTATTTCCTCTGGCCCCATACATGACCAAGTAGATTTTGGACTTGGTCCCAGCTCCCCGGATATCCCCTGTGATGATGGTGACAATATAGGTGATAGCTGGTGTGAAAACAGGAGAAAAGGGCGTGAGCTGCATTATGACACCTCCCCTTCTTCCCTCGTGGCCACGACACTCCATCAACTCCCATCTTCCATATACCCTTGCTGCCCATCATGTCCTCCTCCCTTGTACCATGCCCAATGTCCCTCTCAACCTCATCTCATCTTTTCAAGGTCTATATGTCAGTGAATATGAGTTTGAGAATAAACTGTGTCTATTATTACAGGAAACTGCCAGTGCTCATTACAAGAAACCAACAAAGAGAAGGAGGAACTTGGGCTGGCTAAGAATAGTACTAATTATTGATGTTAATTACCATGTGTACCTTATTAATAGCTGTCACATGGATTCTGTTATGTCTAATCTAATTATAATAGTCAACACTACTAATGGAGATTTATATCCCAAGCTATCTGATTCATTTAACTTGCTGTTTTGCCAATAACTTAAAAACAAATTTTGGTAGAGGGCACCACTGCCCTCTTTCATCTCCTAATTGGTGGAAGTGGGAAGATTGAGGGAGAGAGGGACACTGTAGATTGGGCCGTATTGAGTTTGCATCAGTCAGGAGGTTTCGTGAGGGTATGGAATTTGGTGGAAGAGACAGCGAGGAGGAGTTAAACTCCTAAATGAGGAAGAGTAAGAGAAAACACCAAAGGCAAACATTTGGGCAGGAAGTTCTGCTGAGATCTGGCCTAGGGTCATTCATTTCATCCTGGGGTCTAAGGCAATTGGCATTGTAGGCTTTTTATTCATCCACCCACTCCTCACCCTACCCTACCCGACACCCTCATCCCATAACCTTAGAGAAATAAAAATAACAAATGTCTTGGGAAGACAGAACGCACGCTGCCACACGGGGCACACACGGGGCATACAGAACACGTGGGGCCCTGTTCTTCACACATATGTGCCTTCCTTGGTTTGACAAGCATTTATGGAGTGCTTACTAGATGCCAGACCTTCAGGAATACATGAAGATAAAAAGGGAAGGCCACTGATCTAAAAAAGAGTGGGTCTCAACTTCATTGCCCCAGGGCACATGGGTGCATGGCATTCTCCTACCAGACATATTTCCATGGCCTAGTTATGGAAATTCCCAGCTGCTGTCATTTCTCCTCTTTCTCCATCACTGGGAGACAAGGACAGGCAACACAGTCAAAGAGATTGTAGAAATCTGTTCCAGTGCAGAGTTTTAAGTAAATTTGACTCCTGCAAGCCATAGCAACCAAAGCCTGTCCAAAAGAAGGACAAGATGATCCAGTCCAGGGAGGTCAGGGAGGGCTCAGAAGTGACTACAAGTAGGAATTTGAGAAGAAGAAAAAAGAAAACTGTCATTACAAGCTGAGGAGAAAGTAGCTTTGGAAGACAAAGGAAGAAAAAGAGTAAGGAGAGTAAAGCAAGCCAGCGAAACCCCTGGGGGTGGGGGGTGAGTACCGGAAAGGGAAAGCGCCAAGAGTTTCACGGATGCCCTGTGGGGAGGTGGAAGGCTGAGGAATTGGGGAGAAGTATATTGGAAGATTCCGCTGAGAAGATAAATTAGAACTAAATGGTGGACCAATTTGTATATTACACTATGAACGTGGACTTCATCCCTATGAGCGGGGGAGCCCCAGAAGCTTTTACAGCAGAGCCTGTTCTCAGATGTGCGAAACATTGATTTCCTGGAACACCCATGACCACCTCAGCCATGCTGGGACCTGGAAGCTGTTTGTAAAATTCACAATGGGTAGGACCTTAGGAGGCAGACCAAGTGTTGGCCAGCTGTGTGACCCTAGACAGGTTTCTTAACTTCTATAGGCCTCGGTTTTCCCAACTGTGACATGGGAATGACAAAATTCCTATATCATAGTGTTGCTGTGAGGATTGAAAGAAACTAGGTGGGCCAGGTGCCTAGTAGAGGGCATATAGAAAGCACTTGATATTAGAAAGAGTTAAGACTAAATTAGTTTGGCAGAGTTGTGCATGCCAATAATTCCATGTGAGGAGAGGCTGAGGCAAAAGGATCACAAATTTGAGGCCAGCCTGGGCAACTTAGGAAGGCTCTTTCCCACAATAAAATTTTACAAGGGCAGGAGATGTAGCTCAGTGGTAGAAAATTTGCCTAGCACAGGTTCTACCCCCAGTGCAACACACACACATGAATCAACATCCTCAAATGTGAACACATCAGAAGTGGGTAACTTCCTCTGCTCCAAAGCATTGCCCTAGCTCCTTCGGTATGAGCAGAGCCTCAGGTTCTCAGCCCAGAGGGACAGAACATTTTCAGGAGCAGGAGGGCTACTGTCTATAGACTCTCTGGCCCTTGCTTGATCACAGGCCTCCAAACCTTCAGGTGTGAACACTGACGCTCAGGCAGAAAGTGGAATATTAGTTAGCGGTGCCTTGGCTTTGCAGTTCTACCTGTGGTCTCAGCTCCGCCCACTAAGATATCTCTTTGGATTTTGCCATCATCTTCATCCAAGGCCAGCCAGCGGTTGAGGGGGAAGTCATATCTCCTTTTGTTCCCAATATCTTCAATGACAATCTGGGAAGGAAAAAAAGAAGGAATGAGACAAAAAGGGTGCATCCAACTCCTCCAATCACTGAGGGTACTGAGAGAATCCACTCCTCGTGGCCCAAGGAAAGCTAAACACAGGACACAACTGTTGCCCCAAAACATCACAAATCCACACAGGGATGACTGCCAATCACCCCCTGCCTGAATTCCCAAGCCACTGTCCCTCCATTTGTTGCTGCAGGGAATTTTTGAAAATTGAGCCAAGAAACATGGCAGGAAGTGCCCATCTCAGTGAGGCTGAGATGCAAGGACTGGAAGCCAGGATTTGTGAACTGGAATGAGCTGATCACCTTCCTCACTGGCTAAGGCTGGGCTTCTGACTTTAACTGGTAAGAAGCAGAGTCCATCAAAGGGGCACTGCAAGCCCCCAGATGAGGCAGAGAGGAGCCTAGAATCTGGTGATCAGGTCAGAAAACATCAGCCACTGACAGTGAGATGAATGGAACTGGCCATCCAGGAATTTCCCAAAGGGACTGCCTCGCAAGCCTGGTTGTTGAAGCTGAGATAAGCATGTCTTTGAGAACGTACCTCGTGGCTGAGGGGCCCTTCCAAAATGTGCCTGGAGGACCCACCTGTTAAATAAGGCCGAAGAGATAGAAGCACCCACCTGGAGAGAGAGGGGCCGGGGAGACAGGGGAGAGGAGAAATGACCTAATAAAAACCAAGAGCCATTATCTCCGCAAGGAGCATCTCTAACTGCCAACAAGGCCACGGGCAGGGCTGGCCTTCCAAGAGCTAAGAAGGAAAGTGCAGGCCATGAGCTGAGCCCCTCGAGGAGAGACTGATGCCAGTGAAGAGGCCTGTCCATGGTGGAGCCAGCCATATTCTGTGATGGTGGGACATGCCAGTCTCACAAGGCAAGCCCTCCTGATGTGAAAGACAAGAAGGATAAAATGCCCACAAAGAAGTGGAGGGAGAGATGAAGTGGTGAGCGGGGGTCATTCCCTCCCTGTTCTTCCCAGATGGTTCACAGGCACCCTGAAATGATTATGGGCCACGCAGCCCTTGCCTCTTCCTGCACAGGTAAGAACATCTGAGTGACTATGTGAAGTCAGTCCTGGAGTCAGTGTGTGTAGACAGCTAGGGAGCGTCAGCTGCTGCTTAGCAGATTTCCCTCCCTGAAGACATCACTTGATTGAGCAGGGGTCTCTTCTGCCCAGATATAGGAACCACCCACTCACTGGGCAACTGAGCAGCTCAGGGGTCTCCTCCCTCCCACCAGAACCATGGACATTTTCACATTATCTTGCAGGATGCTTAGGCTCTGGCTAAGTCCGATGAGAGAACTAGGCTTTTTCTATGTGGGTGCTAACAAGGGTGAAGCCTTGGAGGCCATCAGAGAGCAGTGTGGCTGGCCAGTGGGCTTGAGTAGCTGAGTAGACACAGACAGACCTAGGGAGGGAAGTTGGGCTAAAGTACAACCTTCTGAAGAGCCAGACTCTCCCCTCCCAGGGCCCAGGGACCATAGACAAGCCCTGAAACCTACCTTGGACAGGAACCAACCTGCGGACCCCCCCTTGTTGTTGTGGCCCACATTGATCTTCATCAGCTGCCCCAAATCTGGGGCATCCAGCATGAACTTGTCTTCAGCTCCCTTTTCAAAGTTGTCCTTTTCATTTTCCAGCCTACGCTCTCCTGTACGTACAGATGCAAGAAAGTCACAAAAGACCAGAAGAGAAGAAAGAACCCACTCCAAGCCTCAATGGTCCACCCACTGAAAGAACTCTTGCAAAGTCAAGGGCGGCTCCCCACTGAGATCTAAGGACTCCTTACATCCCTCCAGTCTCTGGCAAGGCAGGGGTTGGCCTCCTGTGTGGCCAGGTCCCATAATGCAGCTTTTGGTTTCTGCCCTTGTCTAGAGTCCTTATCTCAGTAGACCTATTTGTACCCCATCCCTAGACCCAAGGCCCTTCCTTGCCTTCCCTATTATTCATCCTGAATAGGAACATTGACCATGGCAGTCTGCAGAGGGCCTGTGGTTGGGACCCTCATAACAGCTTCAGACTTCCTTAGAGCTGGCTCCTTTCCTACAAAATAGTGCAACTATTGTTATCAGACACTGCTGGTTGCTTAACGTGAATTTTCTATGCTATTCCTTACCACAATCCCTGAAGGAGATACTATTAACTCCATCTTGCAAATGAAGAAACAGAAAAGTTAAATACCTTGCCCAAAGGCTCAGGGGTAATAAACACAGAGCAGGACTCCATTCTCCCCTGTTCTTCCTGCTTTGTGTTTTTCCATTCCATGTTTCCATGATTTTGTGTGTGCAAGTCAGATTAGCCTCACCCCCAGTCTGACCATCGATATTTTTGTTTAACCCATCTTGTGTTCTTTCTTTTCTAAAATGTAATTATCTATTTTTTTCCAAATTTTAAACTGTGATGTTGAAACGTAGAGAAAATAATATCAGTCTTGTACCATGTAAGAGGTACAGCAGATGTTAACATTTCATCTAGTTTGCCTCAGACTTTTTTATTTTTAAGAAAATAATGTGTGTAAGGCCTCACTGTTCATCTCTCCCTTCTCTTCCCTTCCCCCAACAAACATTCCCCTCAGTTTGGCATGTACCATCCCCATGCACATGTGCACATCTGGAAGGAAAATACACTATTTCTACAGGTTTCGGAACGCTGCATAAATAATACCATCATGCACATCTGACTGCCTCGAGTTCCTCATCTGTACAATGGGATGGTAATAGGGCCTTCCTGGTAGTGTCACTGTGGGGTTGGCTGCATCAGTACACACACACTTGGGACAGGCCTCTGGGCGTGATTGGCACCAGGGCAGGGTGCTACTGCTGAGGTTGTTGCTGTTCTTCTGGTGTCATCCATATACTTTGCGCACCTCGCTTTCTTTCAGAGAGTGCTATGCTTTTGAGATGATCCCATTGATGGTAGGGACTGGTTCATTCATGCAATTGCCCTAGAATAGTCGTTGAGTGGAAAAGGCACCTGTCCATGCATTTTTCTATTGATGGACATTTGGATTGTTCCTCGTTGCTTTTGCAAATAGCACTGAATCAGACTCTTCTGTACCTTGTCCTGGTACACATTCCTAAGAACTGCCCTGAGCAGGGCTACAAGCAGGGCAGCTGGGCCCTGGGGAGTGCTCATCTGCAGCTTGTTGGGTATGGCAAAACTGCCCTGTGGAATGACTGGGTGACATTAATTTCCACCAGAAAAGTTTGAGGATTCCCACAATCACTGTTAGCATCCATTTTTTAAAAAAATTTCTTATACGATATGTATAGAATGGTATCTCATTGTGGTTTTAATTGAATTCACATTCCCCTACTTATTTGGAGAGACTGAGCATGTATTTTATGCTGAATATACATGCCATCTAGGTCTTGCTCTTCTGTAACTTTTCTGCTTGTATCTTTTCTTCTATTTTTCTTTTGTCTATTTTTTAATTATGCAGATATTTGTCTTGTGTTAATAGACTTCAGCAATATTTTCCTTTGTTTTTTGTGCTTTTGGTGAATTATTTAAGAAGCCCCATCCCTAAAGTGAAAAAGATACTCTCAAAGTTTCTTCTAAAAAATGTTATGATTTTCTTTTTCACATTGAAAGCTTTGACCCATCTGGAAGCTATTTTTGTGCACAGTGAAAGGTAAGGATCTAATTTTATCTTTTCTCAAATGGTTAGGCAATTGTTCAAACACCAGTAATTAAATGTCTCATCTTTTCCCTCTGATTTATAATGCCATCTCTATCTGTGTTTCTAAACTCTATCCAAGTCCATTGGTCTATTTTATTAATCCTTTTACCAACATCACACTGTTTTAGTTTTTAGAGACCTATAGTGTCTTAATATCTGGCAGAGTAAATATCACCATATTATTAATATTGTTCAGATTATTTTTTATTATTCAAAATTATATTGGCAATATTTAGCCCTCTATGGTTCTACATGAGGTTTAATAGTAGCTTCTGCTGCAGGGTATTTGTATTTGGGATTTTGACTAAAATTGTATTGCACTATAGGACAACTTGGGAAAATCTGACAAAGGTTTTGAGTATTTTCTCATCCACGAACATTTCTCCATTTTTAAAAAACATATTCTTATATATCCTTCAACAAAAATTAACATTTTCCTGAAATATGCTCTTTTACAGATATTCTTAGTTTCCACATAATTGCTAATATAAATAATATATCTTTAAATTAAATGTTTGATTGCTTGTTGTTTTATTAATTTTTGTATATTAGTCATATCTAGTCCCTTTGTTAAATCTTCTTTCTTATTGGTTCTTATGGTTTGTGAATTCTCCTGGATTTGATTGATAATTTGTTTTTATGAAAATGAAAGCTTGGGGCTGGGGTTGTGGCGCAGTGGTAGCGTGTTCGCCTGGCACACGTGAGGCACTGGGTTCAATCCTCAGCACCACATAAAAATAAAGTGAAGATATTCTGTCCACCTACAACTAAAAAATAAAAATATATATATAAAAAGAAAAAAGAAAATGAAAGTTTATTCCTTCATTTTTAACCATCTTAGCTTTTGTTCCCATTTTTCTCCTAGACTTTTTTTCTGGCCTTAGGACTTTATGTACTGTGATGAATAGAAATAATGATTAGTATGTTTTTAAGATAATTCTATTTTTTCTCTTTAATTTGTTATTGCAATAAATTAAATGAGTAGGTTGGCTAATGTTAAATTATCCTTGAATTCCTGAAATAAATGGTATAAAGTAGAAATTATTTACTGTTTATGTAATTATTTATTTATAAATTCAGGGTGCTAACATTTATTTATTTAGGATTTATTAATATTTATTTAGGCTTTTTTGGTCTTTGTTCACAAATGAAGCTCATCTATGTACATTTCTTTCTCCTAATATACCTGCCTGATTTGGGGATTTAAAATTCATAAAATGAACTAGTGCTCACTACCATTTTCCCTATTCTGTGAAACAATATGCATAGGATGGAAATTAATTATTTCTTAAATAGTTGGGTTTTGCCCAAACAATCTTATGGGTCTGATGTCTTAGGTGAATTTTAATTGCTGCTCTCATTTCCTTAATGATTACAGATCTCTTTGGAAACTAGCTACTGCAAGTCCTGGAGACAATCAATCCTTTCAGGATGCTGAGACAAAAAATCAATTATATCATATAGTGACAATCACAGAGCTTAGACCCAACCTCTTTACCATGCAGGGAACAACCTTGTACTCCCCCAAGCAATGAATGCTAACAGCAAGGAGGACCAGAGGCCAATATTCTCCATGTTACATTCCTTCTGGACGCCAACCCCAGGAAAGAGGCTAATGCAGCTCAAAAGTCTCACAGCCCCAGGATCACTGTCCCTCTCCAAGGTCTGCGGGCTTGCCCTGCAACATCCTTCTGGGAACCCTAGAACGTGGTGGATACCTGACGCTTTCACACCTGCTATTGGTACTGTCTCTGTTAGTTTTCCCCAATCAATTTTGTTCTTGATGCTGCTGCTGATGATATAGATTCTATCAGATTATTCACATTGTAATTTCTTCCTTGATCAATTAATTGCTTATAACTGTGCTTTTGTTGAGAGGTTAGTGTTTCTTCTTTTTTAAAAAATATCTTTAGTTGTAAATGGACACAAGACCTTTGTTTTATTTGTTTATTTTCATGTGGTGCTGAGGATCGAACCCAGTGTCTAACACGTGCCAGGCAAGCACTCTTCCACTGAGCCACAACCCCATCCTGAGGTTAGTGTTCCTTCTAATTTCACCACCTATGATCAAAGATTATTGATTCATTTGGGTTTGTTAGGACAGCTTTGTGGTTTTGTAATGTGGCCATTATGTGCTTGAAAAGAAAATGTATTATCTACCAGTTGGATGCAGAAATCTCCGTGCTTCTACTAGATCAAGCTTACAAATTGTGTAGCTAAGATCTTCTCCACTCATACTAAATTTTTATCCATTGACCTATCAATTGTTGAGAATGCTGTATTAAAATATCCCACATCATTTTGTATAAGTTTTTCCAAGAATTCTGTTAATTACAGATGAAATATTTTGGAAATACACCGTTAATTATACAAATTCAGAATTATTATATTCTTTGTTTTTTGGCACTAGGGATTGAACTCAGGGGCACTCGACCACTGAGCCACACCCCCAGCCCTATTTTGTGTTTTATGTAGAGACAGGGTCTCACTGAGTTGCTTAGCGCCTTGCTGTTGCTGAGGCTGGCTTTGAACTTGCGATCCTCCCGCCTCAGCCTCCCAAAGTGCTGGGATTACAAGCGTGCGCCACTGCGCCCAGTTTATATTATTTTTTTTGTCATTCTTCCTTTTAGCCTTGTTAACAAAGTAGTTTACCTTTGACAGATATGAATAGCTATGCCACTTTTCTTCTTGTTGCTATTTTCCTACTTACTGCCCCCTATTTCTTCTCAAATATTCTGCATCATCTATTCAAGCTCATTTTTTTACTTTTCACATAATAGGGTAATTTTTATTTTTTAGCTTAGTTTTTCTATTGATATGTTTATCTTAATTTTTGCTATTAGTCATGCTTTTTCTTTGCTTTTCTTTCCTCATTTCTTTCTATTGGATTGATTCTTCATTCCTTTGTATTCATTCTATTATTGATTTATAGATTATATATTTCTATTTTTGGTGGGCACTTTTACAATTTCAATATTCATACTTGATTTATTAAAATGTGCAATTAATCATTTACTCTTATGGGAGTGGGAAGAGGGACGATGGCCAAAAACCTTATTATGTTTTAACTCTCACTAGCCACTTTCCTTCTCAAATATTATTGATTTTAAGTGTCTGAGATCCACACTTTTTCTTGCTCTTATGTTCATCATTATTATGATGTTTTGCATGGTTAATACTTGCTTAGATTTGCTACATAGTCATCGATTTTTTTATTCACCGTGGGTTCTTTTCTCTCACTTTGTTCAGTGTGCAGTTTTCTTTCCCTTAAAGTATATCTTTCAGTGGTTGTTTAAGCATTGATCTAGAAATGGTAAATTTTGTCTCTCTTTGTTGGCATGGAAATTTGTCAATTTTGCCCTCACTCTGGAATGATGACCTAGTGGTTATAGTACTATAGGCTGACATATATTCTTGCTCAGAACATTGAAGATATTATTACATGAATTTATGCCTCTTGCTACTAGGAATGTGCTATCAATTTAACTGTTATTTTCACAGAAGGTGATCTGCCAGATATGCGTCCTTTTGAGATCTTTCTTTGTGCCTTTGGTTTCACTGTAAGGTATCTAAATGTAGGTTTGTTTTTTGATGTCTCCTGTTCCATGACTCCTTTTGCTTGTTTAATCTGAAGATTCATATCTTTGTTCCATCCTAGAAAAGTTTCAGTCATTGTCACTTTGAATATTCCCTCACCTGTTCTCCAAATTCTGTTTCTTAAACTCCTATTCAACATCTATCAGCCCTTTTCATTCTTTCCTTCATTCCCATGACTTCTCATTTCTATTTTCCAATCTTTTTTGCCTCTGTGATATATGAATATTTTGCTTATATTTATCTTACAGTTCACTGGTTTTCTGTTTAACTATTTCTAATTGTATTGTTTAACTCACCTAATAAACATTTATCTTTAGTGACCATATTTTCATTTCCTGAATTCCTGTTCACTAATTCTCTGTTCAACTATTTCTAATTGTATTGTTTAACTCATCCAATGAGCCTAAAAATGTTTGATTATATTTAGTAACCATATTTCCATTTTCTCTATTCCAGTTTGATTCTTTCTCCAAATTTGCTGTTTTTCATAGTCTTATTTTCTTCAATTACTTTTTTCATGTCCTTAAAAGGTTTGAACAATTTAAGCTACAGGCTTTCTCAGGATTTCTCCATTATTTGAAACTCCCCAGGATTTAATCTTTTTTGTTATGTTCATTTCTTTATTTGTCCTTTTTAGTTATACATAACAGTAGAATGCATTTTGACAAATCATACATAAATGGAGTGTAACTTCCCATTCTTGTGGTTGTACATGATGTGGAGTTACACTGGTCGTGTATTCATATATGAACACAGAAAAGTAATGTCTGATTCATTCTACTGTCTTTCCCATATCCATCCCCTTTCCCTTCCCCCTATTTCCCCCTGTTCAATCCAGTGAACCTCCACTCCTCCCCACCACCCCTGCCTTTTGTGAGTCAGTGTCCACATATCAGAGAGAACATTTGGCCTTTGGTTTTTCTGGGATTGGCTTATTTCACTTAGCATGATAGCCTCCAGTTCCATCCATTTACGTGCAAATGCCACAATTTCATTCTTTATGGCTAAGTAATATTCCATTGTGTACATATACCATATTTCTAAGGATTTAATCTTATTATTGGTTGTGTGGATTGATGCTTAGTCATGATGGATCATGATCTTGAGTGTTTTGTAGTTTGGGAAAAAAAAAACACATCTCTAGTACTTTATTTTAAGAATCTTGTGCAGTCTCCCAAATGCTTACATCAAGTACTCAAACGTATTTATTACTGCCATGGAACTAGTGTTCTATAATTGGGGAAAGCAGCTTCCCAAATCACACTTTTAGAGTAAAATCAGACCTAGAGCTCACATATGATATAAGCCTAAGGTATCACTTTCTCAACAATTTTTTAAAATCTTAGTGATATTACAGAGATAAATTTACTGATGAGTAAATTTTTTCCTGGTCTATTTTTTCACTAAAGATGTTTCTATGAAACTTCACTGTTTCTGCCTTTATGTGCAGTTCTGATTTCAAATCTCTTGCCTCATGCAGGGCCAAGGTCTCATTTTCTGACCCCAAATGGGTATAAAAACCTATTCTCTAGATTGTTGGGCACGAAGTGCCCTCTAAGAGTGATAACATCAATCCATGGCTAATATTGTAGTTTTGAGTTTCTTCTTCATTTCTGGCACCTGGTGAGTTCTCTTTTATTCCCTGATAAGCTCAACAATACATTTTGAATTCTTTAATATATTACATCCAAAATTCACATGTCTCTGGCTCCTATACCACTAAATTGTTAGAAGCAGGAGAGAACCATCTGTCTCAGTTCTGTTGGCCTGAACTTCTCACCAGCACCTGCAGGTGTGTTTGTTCTCATTTCCTGCTTTAACTGGGAAAGCAATTCCAATGCTGTCCCCTGGCCCCATTCCAGTGTGTGCCAATTCACTGCTCTGAATCAGATCATACCCAGCCACAACCCAAAGCATAGATTGGATGGTCAGAGAGCTCATGGAGATGAAGAGAGTAAATGAGAATGAGTTCTCTGGAGATGCAGAGATTGGGTTTGCTCCTAGTCTAGGATATAAACCAACTTTAATCAACCCCCAAACCAGGCATCTTTTATTCTGAAAACATCAATTTTACAACACAGCATGGACACCCTGATGCTTAGGACAGGCCATGACAAACCACATCATGAGACATACTCAACAGAAGAGCCCAAAGGGGGCTCAAGCTGCCTTCCTCTGCCAAGGTTATGGGAAATAGGCCATCTAAGAGGCAGTGCTGGGCAAGGCTTGTGAAAAAGGATTCAAACCCATTACCTGTGTCTCCATACTCTCCAAAGATATTGATGAAGACATCCGCATCTGTCCCTGCACCAATTACATCGCCAGTGTACACCTTGATTTCATATTTGTTACCTGGAAATCAAGACAGAAGAAGCCTTGTCTCATTAGGCTCCTGAGGAGAGAACAGGCCCATCCTCTAGAGTGTTGAGCATGGAGGCTCCCTTCTTCTAAGAGCCATAACATAAATTTCTCATTCATACTTTGGTTTTGAGCTGCCACACCATTCACCCTTCTCCCCAGCAAGATACAAATTGTCATCATTACTGTCAATAACAGAGCAAGAAATAAATCATTCAATGCTGGTTCCAAATGGTCATCATTGGTATGCAGTGCAGAAATCAGAGGTGGTGGAAACCTGCTGTTCTTATCTACGAACATGTTGCCTTGGGATACATGAGTCTATCCAGACCCAAGATGTCAACCAACCCACCAGCATATCTCCCCCGAACCACTGAAATACCTCCAGCTGGGTTCACTGCATCTCCTTTGCCTTCTCTGATTCTTTTTCCACACTGTACCACAACTTAGAAATTCACTAGGGAAGTAAGATTCTGCAGATGAAAATTAAATTTCTATGTAGTTTGCCAAGGCCATAACCAATGCATAGGGGCACCATGACGGCCAGCAAATACATGCTTAGGGGTCACTTCTTTCAAAGACCTGTATCTGATTCCTGTGTCTCGGCTCCAGTCACTGCACAGAAATTAATTCTCTGTGACCTCCAAACACCTCAGCCTCCGTCATGTCCTCGAGGGGACCTGGAGGTCAATGTAAACTTGGCACCATGATGAACCCTGTCCATGTCTCCCCATCTGGAGTATTCCTCTGGGTGGGAAGCAAAGGCAAGGTATTGGTGTGTGTGGTCAGAGGAAGAAGACTTCCAGATTTTCTTTAGTGCTAATAATTCCAAAAGCTGAGACACTTCTTCCTTCCTACGTGGTTTTCTGGTTTTGTTTTTTTTGTTTTTGTTTTTGTATAGCCGAATCCTTTGTATCAGATGTCTTGTGCCCAACCAGTGAAACTGATAGACACTAGAGCTGTTCTGATTAAGGCCCATCCATTGTCCCAGTCCTTGGTCCACCACCTTCCTAGAGTCTTCCCTGACCCCTACTCCATCCCCCAGGGGTATTTGTCCTCTGTTTTCTTCAGCTTCTCAATGTCATCTCTGTCAAGTTGAATCAAATTTCCTAAAACTCCAAGTCCCGGGAAAGTTGTTCAGTGCAAAGTGCTGCCGTTGGAAAGAAAACACAACTTTGTCAACCTATAATCCTGCCCACACTACGAGGCCTGCCCTTGGAGATGATGTGGCACCCAGCCTGGAGGGAATCCACAGACACCCTATACAGAGCTTCTACAAGTTGGTCTTTGGCTATGAGAACACTGAGCCTAAAGCAGACAGACAGTGACTTTCTCTCCTCAGTCTCCTCACGTAGCAAAATCCACCAATGGGAGAGGACAGAATCCTCCCATCCTTATCCCTAACTGAAGGCTCCTAGAGAAACAGCCACTCGTAGATTCCACCCTTCTTCCCTAACCATAAAGACCCCCTGAGATAGCAGCTGGAACCAGAACTTTCAGAGGGGGTCAGATGAGGGAACTCCCAGATTAGTGGCTTGAAATATGGGCCACACTGAGGTTGCCTGGAAGGGTTTGGGGGAGCTAAAATTTCCCTCTTTATAATTCAACCCACAAATGCCAATTCTGACTTCTAGAATAATTCATAATACTGGTTTCTCTTTCCACAAATGCTTCCCAGCCCCTTCTGTTTCATGTGCCTGATCCCCCTGGGGTCCTGTTGCCCCTGCAGACTGACCAGTGCTCCAAAACAGCCTCCAGAGCCTGTCCATGGCCCCCATCACGCTAGCACCCCCAGCCCTGGGGCCCTATATCTCTTAAGTTCTGTGTAGAATGAGCCCTGGACTGGAGCTGGGAATGGCTGTGAATTCTCAGAGGTCCTTCCTGCCAGGGAAGGAAGAAGCAAGGCCAGTGGGAAGCCTTTAGAGCAGAATCAGCCAGCCATGGCCAAGGTGGTCCTGGTCCCTACAAACCAAGTGACCCAAGTTCTGATGGGAGACGTGGAGATCTGCCTCTTCCCAACACAGCGTGTGAAGAGCTTCCAGGGCTTTCCAGCTGAGGCAGACAAGGGATCTGAGCCCAGGGATGAGGGAACCAGGCACATAATGTGGCAGGAAAAAAGGTGAACCGTCTTCCAGTCTCCATAGGACTTTTTAATGGCAAGATGGGGCCCTGTGTCTCTGGGTGGCTGGCTTGGGAGCAGCAGGCTCCCTGTGTGTTAGGTGACAACTACATTTCACAAAGTCATTCTTTAAAAGACCCTCATAGATGGACAATGAGGATTATTACATTGTTTTTTTGTAACACTTCTTTTCCACATATTTGTTCAAGCAGAACCCCATACTATCTAAGGTGCCACTTTCCAAAACAAGGCCCGGGGCCTAGCGCCAGCCCTAACCAGTGATTAAGCACATATATCGAGGACAGAGGAAACCTGGATAGAGGCAGGGCTTCGCTCTCGCTGTTGACATACTCGGAGCAGAGCATCAAGCCTTCCTCCCGCTCCATCACATGAGAGTCCCCAGATTCCCTGTGACCAGAATTGTAATGAGTGCAGACATGCGGTTCTGGTCACATGTGGGGTGTTGTATGTTGAATTCACCTTTCAGATCTGGTGGCCTGTTAGAGGGCCAAAATGCCCACATATGAAATGGGGCTGCTTCCCTGGCCAGTGGAAGCCAGGCCAGAGGAAAGGGAAGGAGAGGGGAGGCGAGGGGAGAGACTGCAAAAAATCCAGCCCAAAGACCAGGAGGAAGCAGGAAAATAGCAAGTTGGCGAGAAGAAAGGGATGAATGAAGATTGGGGGAGAGGAACACTTTTCATCTATGAAAACAAGGCGGTGGACCTGCTTCCATCCTGTCTTCCAGGGTCACTTCTGAACATTCGTGTAAGGCATTTGTAGTTCACAAACTACAGGATACCCCATGACCTCCTGTGCCCCATGCCAGGGCTCAGCAAACTTTTTCTGTAAAGTACCGGATAGGAAATATTTTCAGCTTCCTGGGTGGTTGAACCTCTGTTGTAACGACTTGACTCTGTTGGTCTAGCATGAAAGCAGCTCAGACAATGCTACGTCAATGAATGGGCGTAGCTGTGTTCCAATAAAACTTTATTTATGGACACCGACAGTTGAATTTCAGAATTTGTATGTGTCATGAAGTATTATTCTACCTCTGATTTCAACTATTTAAAAAATGTAAAAAAAACATTCTCAGCTCTTGGTCCACACAAAATCAGATGGCATCCTGGGTTTGGCCCATGGGCTGTAGTTTGCGCCCCCTGACCTATGTTTTGTGCTCTCAGGCACAGTTCTGTGTGTTTCTAGGCAAGTACCATAGGACTCTGATCTCCGTGGCCTGGGATGGATACAAAGCTGCCTGGCATGCGGTGACAGATGTCGGCTGCAGGATTTTAACAGCACATCCTAAGCACTGGCTAAGCAGCTCTGTTGGGGTGGAGCATGTCCTGTGCCCGTGTACAGGGCCAGCTTTCCCTGCCCCTAAAATGTGTGGCTGAGTCTCATAAATAAGGGGACCTGGTTTGGGATTTCCCATAGGTGAAGACAGATGACAGCTACAATCCTGCCACCTTAGGGATCATACCTTTAGTGCATAGCCTGGCTGAGAGGCCAGGAGCAGAGATAGAAAGAGGTGAAGGTCAAGTTGGATGAGGGCTAGCAAAGCATTTATTCCTCTTCCAAGAAGAGTGAGCAAGCATGGAGAAACAGCCTCATGGTCAGTGATGGCTCAAGCCAGATCAAGAGCTGGCCTGTGATTTACTCATGCTGTGTGTTGTCTATTGTAACAATTTCCCTAGAAATGATTTCTCCCTGGCCTTTACAGCAGGCTGCTGTTAACTCTTACAGGACCTTCCTGCAAATTAGAAAAGAGAATCCCTGCTGGGTGTGGTGGAGCACACCTGTAATCCCAGCAACTTGAGAGGCTGAGGCAGGAAGATTGCAAGTTCAAGGCCAGCCTCAGCAACTTAGCAAGGCCCTAAGCA
>PVHX01004916.1:0-118942 GCA_004024805.1 Geosciurus inauris | reverse complement strand
TATTATTTAGTCCAGTCATTCAGTGTCTAGTCGAAATCTTACGAGGTACATCCATAGGGATTTTTAGGGATTCATTTCACTGGTGTGGAAATGCTGAAAGAGCTAAAAGGAACCAGTATAACTACTGGTTCCAGAGGGGGTGAATCAGACAGCAAGGAACAACTTCCACTGCAGGAGTGGGGAAAGGGACATAGGATAGCAGTGAAGTTACCAGAATGAGGAGCCCCCAGAATGAGCCCTGAAAACGTGTTTCCAGAGATAATGGTCAAAAGACTGGACAGATACAGTGAGGACTGGTATGACCATGCTTAGTGTGTTTATCCTGTGCACAAAGGTCATGGTTCAGTGCACTGTTCTTAAAATGAAGAATCAAAGAGATTTGGTCAGTATTGGAACAGGTAGACAGGTGAAGTCCTTTCAGAATCTCATCTTACAAGAGCTGAGACAGGAAACTTAGCATCACATGATGAAGCACATACCGTGCTGATCTAGGATACATGAGATGACAAAAAGCAGAATGTAGAAAAAGGTTAGGCAGAGTGCCTGAAAAATATTTTATGTAGGCAGATGGAGCTGTCAGTAAAAAAGGGGCAATATGATCAGAAAGATAAAAAGTGGGTCCAAAAAGCTGGAGTCCAGGAAGATAGATGACAGAAAACTTGAAGTGATGGAACAAGGTTAATAAATCTCCAGAAAAGTTAAAGAGGAGGAGAAATGAGAAATGTCATTGCATTTGGTCTCCCTGTTGCCATAGAATATCTCCATGGAGGGATGAGGACAAAGTCCATTGCAATGAATGGATGGACTGTGATGTAGAAAATGCAGGTGGTTTGTACAGACTTCTCTTTTCAGGAGTTGACTGCTAAAGACAAGAGAGAGGAGGGTGGAAATTTGAAGAAAAAAAAAGCAGAGTCAATGAAAGAAATGAGATCACATTTATAATCTTGAAAGAGATGTAATCATCTTTCAGGTAAATTCTGATAGTTTCCTCTTCAGGACATTCATATCAACCTGAAACTTCCCATGCAAAATCACCAGTAGATTTCATATTGCCAAAGTCAATAGAGGGTTAAAGAAACATTGGTCTCTGGCTGGGCACGGTGGTGCCCACCTGTAATCCCAGTGGCTTGGGAGGTTTAGGCAGGAGGATTGCAAGTTCAAAGCCAGCCTCCGCAAAATCGGGGCACTAAGCAACTCGATGAGACCCTGTCTCTAAATAAAATACAAAATATGACTGGGGGTGGGGCTCAGTGGTCGAATGTCCCTGAGTTCAATCCCCAGTACCAAAAAAAAAAAAAAAAAGGATTGTTCTCTCACTCTCTCCTCTCCTAGCTCATGATACCTACTGGGATCTCTTTCCACTGAGTTTCTCTATCCGCCCGCCTCTGATACTTTAATATCTCATTTTTTTTTCCTACCCAAACCTTAAATGTTGTAGTTCCTTGGTGGACTGTCCTAGGCTCTATTCCAAGAAAAGGCTTTAAATATCATTACCAGCCAATAAATAGATACTATTTCAGTAAACAGCCCCATCTCAGGACTTCCCTCTAAGTTCTACATCGATAATACCTACTTAATATCTTCAACTATATGTTCACATTTATATTTGCACTTTTTATTTCTCATCCCCAGAAAATTGCCTCTCCATTTTTCCCTGTCTCTGTGAAGGGAACCATTATTCACCAAGTTGCTTAAGCCAGAAATCAGAAGCCATGAGGGATTCCTCCTTTGATCAATTTGCAAATCCAATTCAACATCAAATATCCATTTCTCTTCCAAAATACAGTCTAAATATTTCCTTCGTGCTCTGACCACTGACGCTACCATCTCACAACTTGACTATGATGACTTCAACCATGTCCCATGAGTCGTGGCTTCAACTTATAGAATACAACTCTCAGTTCAAAAGGCTTAAATAATTAGGATATCTATTATGTCATTTAACAAAAAGTTCTTAGACTGAGAAATCCCTAAGTTTTCAGATAAGTAGCTTAAGAATTTCTTCAAAGACTAAATTTCCTTCTTTTCTCCTGCATTTCAAAGACTAAATTTCCCCGTAGACTCGGGGTTCAAGGAGAACCAATGAAAACTTGAAATTCACACTGCTTCCTCTGCCATAATAAACTCCTTTGACCCACTTCCAACATCTGCCCAATGTTTTCACGCAGGTCAAGTTCTAGACTAATCTCGTCCAACCTTCCTCTCAATACCACTTTTATTAACCAAATACATCATAAGTAAGTTTTTTCATAATGAGGATTTCCTGGCACCCAAATATTAGTACTCGTTGGTCAAATGTCCATATTTGATCTTTCATTGCCATGTGTGATTCTGTTAAGGGAAAACAGAAAGCCAGGGGTACTCTCTGACTCACAGCCCTCTATTCAGTCAAACATTCATGAATTGTGATAGATGGACATAAAGCCAGAGCCTGATAGCTTGAACACTGCCACATAGCAATGGCAGCTGAATTGAGAGTAGAGAATGTTGCCACTCTCACATTGGCAGGCATATTCCAGATACAAAGCAGAGGCAGTTTTCTTGATGGCTACAATAGATGTCACACAAGCAGATGCATCATTATCATGTGAGAGCACCGATGTGCAAATTGCTGAACAATTAACATGAGAGCAATAATCACTTTTATTTTTATTAAGGTTATAGGTCTAACTGAAACTGCCACTCTCTCAGTTTTTGCTTCACATTTAATGTTGATACTCCTCAATTAAATAATGACCATATTAATTACAACGATAAAAACAGTGCCTTACCTTGGACCTTGTTTTGTAAGCTACAAAGCGTTTTTCACATTAGCTCTTGTTATCCTCACAACTCTTTGAGACAAGTCCTCTCAATTGCATTGTATAACTTTAAGAAAAAAAGAATGGAGGTTCAAGCATTACATTGGTATATTCATTTGACAACAGTCAGTAACAGTATACTTAAGATTCACGCCTTTTAATGTATGTGCAGTTAACATCAGAAGAAAAAATGTAAGCAAATATTGAATTTTAGTTCATGATATATATGCTGAAATGTTTATGGGGAGGTATACTAATATCTAAGAATTTACTTTGAAGTCCATCAGTAACTAAGATGGATTAATGAATGGATGGAGCAAAGGATCCATGGATAGATATGTGATAAGGAAAATGTTAGTAAGCTGCTGGTAATGTCTAGGTAGTGGGATAATGGTTGTTCACTGTAAAAGCCTTTCAGCTTTGCCTTGTTTGAAAATTTTGATAATCAAATGTTTTGGGGGAAAAAATAGGGCTTAGATTAAATGACTGCCTTCAGGTTACAGTCTGAGGCTGAGCTCAGACCCAAATCCAGTTCATCTGATCCTAGTTCCCATGCCTAACAGGACTGTTTGAGAAAATCATTGTTCGGCGTTCAAAGGAAGGAGGTGATGCAAGAAAGTACTCAATTCTGATTAAGAGCTACACAAAACTAGGGCCTGCTCTACCATAAAAGGGGTGATATTCAAGCAAAGGGAACGCATTTTAAATCCCACCTTGGTTCCTCTCAGAGAGCATTGCCCTCTTCATAGTAGTCCCTCTGGGATGTTTGACATTTATCATGATGATTCTGCCTTGCTGGGAGGATTGTCGCTCCTCTTAAGGGAACACTTACAGAATTTAAAAATACTTTTTCACATATTCTCTACTGATGACAAATCTTTGTCCTTTTAAAAGATCCAAATGTCACATTTCTTCGCAAAGCTACCCAGTCCAGATAGAACATCAAAGAAGTGTTTTTGTGTTTTAAAATGAGATAGACCTCAAAACTAACAAAACGTTTTTTCTAGTCTGGCACAAAAAATTAACTCTGAGCCACTGTGGGGCATGGCAGTGTCCTTCCTGTGCCTCACCCATTACTGCACGGACCAACCTTATAACAACCTTGTGCTTCCCAGCTGCCCTCTCCAAAGGCCCAGGAACTTCACGAGGGCAGGCATCTGGAAAGCTGTCTCACTGGCCTTCATGCAATGCCTTGGCTTTTGTTTATGAATAATTAATAAATATCAGTATAATTTAAATAATGAATAAGCAAATCAAAGGAGCAATCATGTCAATTAGTCTGAAAAACTGTGACCTTTTGATTGTATCTTGAGTATATCTGGCCTAACATTTCCACTGCAATTTAATTTCTTTGGTCTCAGATCCTGTACATCTAATGCTATATAGTGATTGACAAGTGGTAGAATCACATATTAAGGTAACAGTTTCCTATGGATTTCTTTTTCTGACTTTTAATTACCATTAGTAATTTTTGGTTATCATCTCAATGCACAATTTCATCTTTTATAAAAGGAATTCTTATTTTTCTATATTTGCCTTGTTCTTTTTCAACACTAGTTGTTGCTACGGGTAGAGATCATACTAACATAAGCAATGAGGTAGACTGGATCCTTTGGCCTTGATGCTTTCAACTTTTTTACTAAATTCAATGGTGACCTTTTAGATCCATATTTAGTGTTTATTTTGTCCATGTGCTATGGTTTGGATGTGATTTGTCCACAGAGGTTTGTGAGTTGGTCTTCAGCATGGAGATGGTAGACTTTTTAAAAGGTGGAGCCTAGTAGGAGATCTGGAAATCGTGGGGAGTATGCCTTCCAATGGGATTATTCGGCAATAGCCTCTATGGCTTCCTGTTTGGACATTTCATTTCTTCCTTCCACATGCACACTGACCATTGACATCCACCATGAGGTGACTTAGCCAAAGGTGGCTTTCACCAGAGCCGATGCCATGCTGTTTGTACTTTCAGATTCCCAAACTATGAACTGAATAAACATCTTTTCTTTATAAAGTTTTCATGTCTCAGGTATTTTATTATAGTAATTAAAAATAAACTTAAACATCATGAATAATTTTTATCAATATATTTTTTAGAGTTTTGTTAATAAATGGATTTTGAATATTATTGGATTTCTTCACACTATCCTTTTTTTTTTTCATACTGGAGATTGAATCCAGGGACTCTTAACCACTGAGCCATATCCCCAGCCCTTTTTTATATTTTATTTAGAGACAGAGTCTCCCCGAGTTAATCAGAGTCTCGCTAAGTTGCTGAGGCTGGTTTGAACTCATGATCCTCCTGCCTCAGCCACCCGAGTCACTGGGATTACAGGTGTATGCCACCATACCCAGCTCTTCACACTATCTTTTAGGTTAGTGATGTGTACCATATTATTCTCTGGCTACTGTAATGAAGTAGCCAATATCCATACCATATGTCTGGTACAATGGGAATAATAATAGCCATCCTGTGCGAGGATTGGAGAAAACAGGCCAGCAGTGTGCATTTGGCAGGATTGGTTACATGGTTAATACCAGTTAAAGATTTCCATTGACTTCTTGGATTCTGCTCTGAGCTGGCTCTTCCCCAGGCATCTTGGCACATTTGTTTCCCTGTGCCTGTGCCTGTGCCTGCTTAGTTATTACATTTGAATTTCCCTTTCCTGGTTTGGCATATCTCTGGGTCCTTGGGTTCCTTATCATCCTTCTTCCCTGGCTCTGAGTTGGATTTTCTAGATTCTGGCTACTGTTCTGGACATTCTGGGATTCACTCCTCCACAACATATCCTTTCCTCCAAGGGCTCTTCCAGAGATTTTCACAGTGGCATCACTCCTGCTGCGTCTGCCACTTGACACCAGGTGCCAGTGGCTTCCTGCCTAAGCCTGCCTACTGGGTTTAAGCCTTTGGGTTTGATGGTTGAAAATAAAAGAAAAAGAAAGTGTTTAAATCAACAAGTCGGGCCAAAAAATGCATTTTAAAAATTCATTTAGAAAATGAATAATTTCTCAAAACCAGCTACAGGCAGCCTGCGAAGTACAAAGCCTAATTGGAAGCCATTTTCCAAGAACTAATTTAGTCCTCAGTTAGAGGTGTCTGCTAATTCCACTTGAAAATCAATGGTGGTGCTTTATCCAACTGTTGTAGAATTCTATGTTCTATTAAACCTTATATAGAAAATGTTCAATTAGTAAATGTAGTTTATCAATACAATGCAGATTAGTGGAGCTTTTTGTCTTCTTAGCTGCTAAGATGCTTAGATAAAAGTTCACATTAGATTAAAAAAATTTTACTCATTGAAGTTTCTAATATAATCCGTATTCCTCCATTCCCTGTTTGGGTCTTATCATTTTATTTTTGCACTATTAACATAGAAACAGTGTTGCTATTGCAGATGCAGTTTAAAAGAAGAAGAAAAAGAAATTTCCTCTTTTTCTTTCTTTGTAGAAAGAACAACAGTCTTTAGAGTCTGAGACTTGAAGTCCACCACCTTGGGGAGAGTGTGTAGTTATTTTATACTTCAAGGACTAGCGATCTAAATAATTCCTTCCCCACAGGCCCCTGTTGAGAAATGCTCAGCCCTTTGGGAGAAGGCATACGAAGAGATGAGCATTAAATAGGGGAGAATGACTGGGCATCTGTGCTTTGAGGTAAGGACAGAGATAGAAGATAAGTGGTGATGCACTCCCAAGTCCTTGGGACTGAGAGATAAGACAGGGTGCTGCGGATAGGATACACCTGTAAAAACTATACACATCTGTACCTCAGAGAAGGCTGGACCTCAACAAGGGGTGATGACTGTGTATTCAATGCCTTGGCTTCAAGAGCAGAAGTAAGCATGTGCATGGTAGAGCCTGGCGTGAAACTGTAGCCACTGCAGGGCTCTCTCCACTCCCTCCTGATGTCAGAGCCCAGCAGACAGCTGGTTAGGTCAAGTCACTTTTTATTATTATTATTATTATTATTATTATTATTATTATTATTATTTGTTCTAATTAGTTATATATGACAGTAGAATGCTTTTTGGCACATTGTATACAAATGGGGCATAACCTAACTCCTCTGGTTATACATGGTGCTGAGTCACACCACTAATGTAATCATACATGTCCATAGGGTAATAATGTCTGTCTCATTCTACTGTCCTTCCCATCCCCACCGCCCCACCTCTCCCCTCTCTCCCCTCTACACAATCCAAAGCTCCTTCATTCTTCCCTATCCCACCCCCCACTATGGATCAGCATCTGTTAATCAGAGAAAACATTTGGCATTTGTTTTTTTGCAGTTGGCTTATTTCACTTAGCATGATATTCTCTAGTTCCATCCATTTACCTGCAAATGCCATAATTTCATTCTTCTTTAAGGCTGAATAATATTCTATTGTGTATATGTACCACATTTTCCTTATCCATTCATCTGTTGAAGGGTATCTAGGTTGGTTCCATAGTTTGGCTATTGTGAATTGAGCTGCTATAAACATTGATGTGGCTGTGTCGCTATAGTATGCTGATTTTAAGTCATTTGGGTATAAACTGAGGAGTGGGATAGCTAGGTCAAATGGTGGCTCCATTCCAAGTTTTTTAAGGAATCTTCATAGTGCTTTCCAGAGTGTTTGCACCAATTTTCAGTCCCACCAGCAATGTTTGAGTGGACCTTTTCCCCTACACCCTTGCCAGCACTTACTGTTGCTTGCATTCTTAATCACTGCTATTCTAACTGGGATGAGATGAAATCTTAGAGTGGTTTTGATTTACTTTTCTCTAATTGCTAGAAAAGATGAACATTTTTACATATGTTTGCTGATCAGTTGTATTTCTTCTTCTGTAAAGTGTCTGTTCAGCTCCTTAGCCCATTTATGGATTGAGTTGTTTGGGAATTTTTGGTGTTAGGTGTTTTGAGTTCTTTGGAAGCTAGTCTTAGAGTAATAAGCACCATCCCATAGGGATTCTGATCTGTCTGGATAATTGCTCAACAAGAAATCCCATAGGGATTCCTCTCTGCCTTGCTGAAGCTAAGTTCCAGTTTAATCTAATAGAGGTAGAAAAATAAACAAGTTAATACTTGACTTTATATGCCTTACAAAATCTCGCTTAAGACAAATTTTGTTGTTATTTTGGGGGGAAGGGGGCAGATGTCTTTCATTCAAGCAGCTCCACAATTCACACTTACATAACAGGATTTATCTTTTGTCATATTCATGCCATGTATTGTTAAGTAATACACCATCCTTTTAGGAAATCCACAAAATAGGAATAACTTAAGGAGAAGCATGTTTGAATACTTTGCCTTTATTTCCCTAGAATTTCTAAAGCATTCAGTTCATGAGAATTTAGCCCACAGATGCAATCTATAATTCAGCCCACTGATCTGATGGACAAAGTTTTACTGAGCCCCAAGGTTTATTTCCTCTGTTGATGGATAATGAAGCTTCATATTTCCAATCCTATTATTTTCTCTTTACTCTTTATTATCCAATTATGCTATTGTTTTTCAGCATTCTACCCCAGTTTCAGTTTATATCAGAATTAAGATATATGTAATTTCTTTTTTTGGGGGGGTTAGTGGGGATTGAACTCAACACGACCACTGAGCCACCTTCCCAGCCCTATTTTGTGTTTTATGTAGAGACAGGGTCTCACTGAGTTGCTTAGCGCCTCACCATTGCTGAGGCTGGCTTTGAACTCGCGATTCTCCTGTCTCAGCCTCCCAGAGTGCTGGGATTACAGGCGTGCGCCACTGTACCCAGCTAGGACATATGTAATTTCTTACTCTCCTAAATCTTGTCTCAAAAAGAAAATACAGGAGAAAATTTTACCCTTTTTACATTTGGTCCTTGTCCTTTCAGTCCATTGACTTGTATAAAGGTTTTATGTTGAGCAATTATCCAGACAGACCAGTTTATAGAACTTATGAAGGATCAAGGTGCAGGTAAGTAGGTAAGTTTAACTGTACCAAGCACACCAATAAGGTACCCAACTTGTGGAGTTTGTAAAAGTCAGTTTTATTAACTTCTTCTTACAGTTTAAATGGAACAACAAACTTAGCAAAGACTACCCAGTAAGGTACCTTAAGGGCATCGCACCTTGGTGAATTTAGTGAACTCATCACTTTTGGGAACCCAGTTCTTACAGACTCAGAAACAAGATCAATCAGAACATTAAGCATGGCTCCAATACTAGGTGTGGTGGCACACACTTGTAATCCCAGCAGCTCAGGAGGCTGAGGCAGGAGAATCTTGAGTTCAAAGCCAGCTTCAGCAACTTAGCAAGGCCTCATGCAACTTAGTGAGAACCTATCTGTAAATAAAATATAAAAAAGAGGCTGGGGATGTGGTTCAGTGGTTAAGTGCCCCTGGGTTCAATCCCCAGTACCAAAAAAAGAGTGGTGGTGATGTCCCCCAAAAGCTATGTGTGATACAATGCAAGAATGTTCAAAGGTGAAATGATTCAGTTATGAGAGTTATAACCTAATTGGTGGATTAATCCACTGATGGATTAACTGGGAGATAACTGTAAGCAGGTAGAGTATGGCTGGAGGAAGTAGGTCACTGGGGATATGACTTTGGGATATGTATTTTGTCCCTGGTGAGCAAAACTATCTCCCCGCCTCCTTCTCTCTCTCTCTCTCCTTTCTGATTGTCATGTGTTGAGCTGCTTTCTTCCTCCATGCCCTTCCACCATGATGTTCTCTGCCTCGCCTCAGTCCCAGAGCTATGGAGTGGGCTGACCATGGACTGAACCTCTAAAACCATAGTCCCAAATACATTTTTCTTTCTTCACATTGTTCTTGTCTTTTTGGGGGGTTTTTTGGTCACAGAGATGCAAAGACTGACCAAGACACTCATGTTAACTGAACCCTCCACTACTGATGTATAATAACCAAAAAGGAAATTTATTAGTTTACCATGAAGCATGGCACAAACAAGTGAAGCACTTGCTCCTGTTCATTCATTTACTCCTCTAGAGACACATCTATAAACAGTCAAAATGATCTGCAAAGAAAGGGGCTCAATGAGACAAAAGTCAAGTAAGGGAAGCAAGTTGAATAATGTTGAAGGGTGCTGCCATCAAGCCGTCCACTTGTACTAGAGAACAATCTGCCATTGGACCAGGAATCCAGTCGAATTCCCAGAGCTGTGCCCAAAACATTAGCTGGTATTTCTTTAACTGGCATTCCTTTTCTTTCACTCCTACCTATCCAGCCCCTTACTTTTCCTAATTCTGAATTTTATATACTACTTACATAATTAAGGTATTCTTTTGTTACAAAGTGAATTAAATTTTAGTTCAGCCACGTAATTGAAATCATTGTGAATATCTAACAAAATATTTGAGCACAACATATGCTAGATCATTCCAGAAACACAGAATCCCAGTACCACAGTGAGGCCTAACCTACCAGGGCCTAGATGAGACAGAATTGGCATTATAACTTCAATAATTCCTGCCTATCATATTCCTGGGGCACCATGTCCTTCTGACCTTACCCTCCCTTCCAGGACTCTAGGACTTCTGGTGTACTCATTGTCTCCTTGCTGATCCTTGTTTCTATGTGCATAACAAGCCTTTGTAGCCGGGCGCAGTGGCGCAAGCCTATAATCCCAGCACTTTGGGAGGCTGAGAGGAGAATCCCGAATTCAAAGCCAGCCTCAGCAACAGCAAGGCACTAAGCAACTCAGTGAGACCCTGTCTCTACACAAAACACAAAATAGGGCTTGGGATATGGCTCAGTGGTTGAGTGCTCCTGAGTTCAATCCCTGGTACCAAAAAAAAAAAAAAAAAAAAAAAAAAAACCAAGCCTTTGTGCTGTCCAGCTTCTTGATGACCCTGCTTACTGTGGAATATCCATTTAGCTTCTGACCCTTTCTATTTATTTTGAGCAACCATGTCCTTGGTGGATTTCTTATACACTGAGCTTCCTTTCGATGTCACCTGCCAGGCAGATGCCAATACTTCTATTCTGCTTTGTTTGCCCAAGGTAAACTTATGCATAAATCTATTGAAGGCAATATTTTTTATTGAGCATCTTTGTGTTTTACTCTTACTACAGTAGTAAAATTTATACTCATCCATATAATAAAAATTTTAATGACTAGAGGAAGTTTTTTTTTGTTTTAAAGCCTTACCTATTTCTACTATAATTACCTCACATTCATTTCATAAATGATAACATAATAATAGGATATTTATAAAATATGACCTTTCCTGAAAATATGGAACATTTAATTTCTAATTTAATTAAATCTATTAGATATAATTTTTAGTGGAACACAAAAGAGTCTTAGAATCACTGGACAAGGGTATATAATTGTAGCACAATATGTCTTTGTTGCATTACTTTATCAGGAATAAGAGAGAAGAATAAAAGCAGAATCTATATTATCCCCTCGGAAAAACACTAACTGTTGACCACATATATTTGTGTGATATGCTTAAAATGATTATTTTTAAGTAACCAAATACATCCATTGCATTGTTTATATTCTTGAATAAACTGGGTTTTTCAAAAGTATGTAAAACCATATGATTTATCATAGAATAACTCAAAATCCTGAAATCCTTAAGTGCAACTAAGTACATTTCAATCCACTAATGTTGGTATCTGAAATGGGTCATTGGCTTTTTTGTGTGATTCAAAGCTAAGTAATAGTCCAGATTTAGGAGGAATTTGAAAAGAAAAGTGCTAATCTAGTTAGAACACAGTAGCTTTAACCAGTTTCTTTCTAATCCACACATTCTTTCTTCAGGTATGTGAGCATCTTAAAATTAACCTGAGAGACGTGTCTGAGAAAAGTGAAATGTTCAATGAAATTGTTGTTTATAAGACTTAAAATTTTGAAGACCAATCCTATTTCTCCATGTCCAGCTTTTGGGGGAAAGAGGGGGAGGAGAAGAACAGATAAAAACTTCATCATTAGTAATGGTTTATTGCCTATACACCTGTACTGAATTTTTTTTTTTTTTGCATTTGCCCTTCAGATCCATGCTCTGTTCTCCTCCCCTTTTCCTCTCCCCTTCTCCTTCCTCTCTCCTTCTCCTCCTCCTCCTCCTCCTCCTTCTTCCATGCACTGAGGATTAAATCCAGAGGTCTAATGCTCTAATTCAGGAGTCTAATTTACCACTGAATTACATGCCCTGTTCTTTTTATTTTTTATTTTGAAACAGAGTCTTGCTGAACTGCTGAGGGTCTCACTAAGTTGCTGAGGCTGGCCTTGAACTTTAGATCCTCTTGACTCAGCCTCCAGAGACCTGGGATTAAAGCCCTATAACCCTGTGCTGGCTCCACCCCTTTTTCATAGGCCATGCACCACAGGAAGTTGGACTAGGAATAAAGGACACCCCCCTCCCCAGCTTCCTATTGGGTCTGGCCAGTGGGAAGCAAACCCAGAGATCAGAGGGAAGGAGAAGAGGAGAGTTCTGGTTGTTATTCCCTAGCTCCCTCTTTGCAGAGTCACCACAGGTGGTGGCCTTTCCAGGTCCTGTAAAAATTTCTCCATCTCCAGGACCAGTAATAGCTCCATCTGTCTCCCCTCCACGCCTTGGGTGGTGAAAGCTCAGGATGGTGTTAGCTCCAGAATATTTCTGGAGTATTGATTGACTTCTCCCCAATGACATCTTTGTATATACAGATGCTCCTTGGCTTATGATGGTCTTTCATCTGGATAACCCATCATAAGTAGAACAATTTGTAAGTTGAAGATGTATTTAATACACCTGCCCTACTGAACATCACAGCTTAGAACATAGCATTCTGCAGAGTACCATCATTTGCTGTAAGTCTGTGGCTGGCTGGGAGCTGTCTCTACCCACCATCCTGAGAAAGATCAGACTATATGTGTCTGGCCTGGGAAAAGATCCAGATACCAAATTTAGAGTGTGGTCTTTACTGAATGCATAGCACTTTTATGACACTGTGAGGTCCAATAATCATAGGTTAAGCCAGCGTAAAGTTGGGACCATTTGTAGTCCTTTTGTCTTTCTTCAAATTGTCCAAACTGTGTCCCATCTTTTTCTTCCTGAGATTCTGACTTTTACAAGTATTATCTTCATTGTCATACAAACTTTCTCTTCATCAGTTCCTTCCAAGATAATAAGAGATTCGGATTCCATTATCAGACCGTATTGAAACCGTGGTTGCTCTAATAATAAGGTAACGGCTTATTTTTTAAAGTGTAGGAATTTAGAGAGAAATTCCAGTGCCGAAAGACAATCAATCAACTTCTTCATCCAAACTGTAATTAAAGTTCGAATAATTCTCCTCTTTGACATATATAATCATACCTTTCTAACAGAGGAGTCAGATTAAATGTTTTAGACCTAATATCCTAACTAGAAGTAAAGAAGGGTTCTAAATTAATGCTTGAAGCCTTAAAAATAGACAGTGAGAAGAGCTTGGTTGTCTTTCTGTTGTCAATGTTTTGCATTATGATGCCTAATAATAATATTAATAATGATGATGAATAACAATTGTTGAATGCTTAGTTTATATTGGGTCTGGTTCAGGTGCTTTGCATGTATCAGCTCATGAAACACCCTCAACAAATCTGTGATATAAAAGCTGGTTTTATCCTCATTTTACACATGAAGAAAAAAAGTATGAAAGATTAAATAACTTGTTCATAGTAGTACTCTTTACATTACTGCCTTCAGGGTTTTAGAACATACTAAATGGTATATCCTGCCCAGAAAAATCACATGTACTAATATTTTAATTAAAAAACATTTTATTGCCACTTTCATATGGTCAGCTGACTTCCAAGTGGTCATAGTCCTAGATGATATAGTTATTAAGGTTTGCAAATTTTAACTTAAAAGAGTGTTCTAAATCATGGATTTGTTATTCTGAGAGCTTTGCAAAGGATGCTCACATTTCTGAACATTTCTTTCAAGAAATATGTCCCCATGTATTTGTGTGTCAGAGCCACTTTGGCATGATGGGAAAAACATGGTGTTTCAACATTGTGTTCTTCAACATCATTCCAGAGCTAACCCAACTGAAGCATTAACATTATCTTAACCAATGTGAAAAAAAAAAAAAAAAACTTTCTTAAAACAAACTTGGACAACCAACATACAAATTCCCTTTACAATGGTAGCTTGAAAACCTTTTTATAACATCCTGTACAACTTGTGAGTAAGCAAAAGGAATATATTGAGGTTTTGAATGTCTCTTTACACTGCTTCTGCATTTTAACCTAGTCTGTTGTGCTTCAGCCAAGGGTCCAAGGAGAACTTCTGTGTAACTGCAGAAACACACTTAACCTGCCTTTCTGAGCCATTTCAGGCAAACTATAAGCAAAAGACTGCAGCTTGAAAGCCAGAGCACTGTCAACAGCTCTTGTGCTGAGATTGCAACTATCCAGTCAGATCTCATGTCCTCAGGTAGTGGCTGTCACTTAAACAAAATCTTTCTGCTGAAGAGTACTTGCCACTAAAAAATAAAAAACAAAAGTAAAAAGAAATTCATTTTATATTGTAAATTATTAGTTAAGTCTCAAATAGTATAATAGCTTTTAAATCTCTGGTATGTTATCAGAGTATTAAATAATAGAATAATAGCAATAAATTTAATTTCTATCCCTATGCTTTGGTCATGGCATAACTCCCAAGATACTCTTATACACAGGCATTTTAATGGCTATTGATGCAAAAATGTAATGTGTCCAAAAAGAACAAAGATAAAGCCTTAAAGAGGATCTTAAGGATGATCTATTTTAGAGGTGCCAAGTACATGGACTCATTTATTCTAATAATGCCATTGTGTGAAGAAGATGTCAGTTTCATTCATAACTCACCAGTGGTCTCACTACAGCCAGGGCTGCCAACTTCCTCAAGGTCACGACAAAGACCATGAGACAAACCTAGGGAGCCAGAGCCCTCAATCCTAGTTTCCAATTAAACTCTGATTTGGACAATAATATCAAAACTTCATTGGGGTAAGATGATTCAAAACTGCTGAGCTCATCACCTGCCCTTTACCACATGTTCTTAAAACAATGTGAACTGGCACTGAATGGGTACTGAGCAAATCTTTATTGAATGTATGATTAGTTCATTCATCTCTGAATCACTAATCTCTTTTCTGTGCTTTTGTTTTGTCCCTGGTATGCTCTTCACATTTGTATCCAAATAGACGGATAAACGGTAGGTATTTAATCCATTTTTGCGATGAAAGAATGAATGCTTAGAATGACAGAACAAAATGCAACTATAAAAAACAGCCAGGACATCATAAAGTGAATGCAAAATGAACTTGTTCTCTACAGAAGGAAGAAAGAGAAAGGGGGCCTGCAGAGGGGCTATAACTACTTACGTAAAATATTTTATATCTTTATAAAATTAGAGTTCAGAAACAATGCAGCAAATCTGCCAACTCTGATTGGCAGGGCTCTCTTGGTGTCTGTTGTATTGTTTTCTAAGACTTGAAGTATGTCATGTTTTAAAATTTTAGTAAAGCACTCTTTCCAAATTTGAATAATAGGAAGACAACTTTTAAAGGAAAAAAAAAAAAATCACAGAGCTCCAAAATAGATTTGCAGAGCCAGTTTGAAAAAAACTGAAATAGAACACTTACTGGAAGAAGAAAATTAAAAACAGAATTTGTGACTCTTCCGTGTGTTCTGATGCTTTTCCTGTGTGGAGACTTCATGATAACATCAAGTGTGTCCACATTTCATATATCTGTACTTGGGGCACTTCATTGCTCCCTTATTAACTCTTACTCTGTTCTTGACTAACTCTTAGGCTTTTGGGTCCTTTTGAGGAGTCATAATTAATCTAAACTTATTCAACATCCTTGATTTATTTTTTATTTATTTTATTTTTTTGGTATTGGAGATTGAACCCAAGGGCACCGAACCACTGAGCCACATCCCCAGGCCTTTTTTATATTTTATTTAGAGACAGAGTCTGGCTGAGTTGCTTAGGGCCTCACTAAGTTGCTGAGGCTGGCTTTGAACTCACAATCCTCCAGCCTCAGGCTCCCAAGCCACTGGGATTATAGGCATATACCATTGTGCCTGACCCTTAAAATTTTTTAAGTAAGATATAAGAATAGGATTTATAGGAGCAATGAACCCGATCTTTCTTTCTGGTCTACAGTTTAGTTGTGATATTTTGTACCTTTTAGTAATTAGTCAAAATGAGAAGGAAGAGAAAAAGGTACCAAAAAAGGAATAAACATGAAGAACCATAGCATGGAGAGTGGGAAGAAAGAGAAGATTGAAAGAGAAACTGAAAGAAAAGAAAATAGGACAGAAAAGGAGAAAGAGAGGAGAAAAACAGAGGTGGGGGAGGAAAGCATACATTGAGATATTTTTGGAGACCAGGATATTTCACTGTAGAAAACGGTGAGAAACACTTTCTAGTATACCCTGTGTATAAACTTTGTGCATGTATGTGTATAAATGACTGCTTTAGATAATTGCACATAGTTTGGAAAGCAAATTTTAAACATTTGCCCACTCACAATGAAATCAGAATACATTCCATTCTTTCATAACTAAGATGAAGTTTACAAGTACAGTAGCTATTTCCTTAATTCCAGCAGGATTAGGAAGTTAGCCAAATGAATGACTGCCAAAATGAAAAGCTGATAAATTTGACACTTCAGGGCTCCTCATTTATATAAGTTCCTTCCCAAACTTTAGCAGAGACCTTGGCATTGCATTTATGTATCCATGTTTATGTAAAATTTGTAAAGAGTACAAGGTTTTTAAATTTGTTTTCTTTAGAAAAGGAACCCCAAAATTTGTAAGCTGTAGGTCTCATAATACGTGCACATACCCTGAAGCAGTCTTTCCAAGCTGACTGTCAAATCTGCATTAGAATATTTAAAGAAGAAAACTGTGCAAAATTATTCTTCAAGTCCTTCATAGGAAGTCTTGCCTGATTAAAAGAGGAGGCTAGAAAATCAAATGAGCTTTCAGCCAGCTGCAGTGATGCAGGCTGTAATCCCAGTGGCTTGGGAGGCTGAGACAGGAGAATCACAAGTTGAAAGCCAGCCTCAGCAACATAGTGAGGCCCTAGGCAACTTAGCAAGATGCTTTTTCAAAATGGAAAATAATTAATTAAAAGGTCTGGGGATGTGGCTCAGTGGCTAAGACCCTCAGGGTTCAATCCCTGGTACCAAAAAAGGAAAGAAAAGAAAATTAGATGAATTCTCAAAGATGTTTCTAGTCCTTTGATACTGAGTATTTTTTGAAAGTCCTACATTAAACACCCTATTTGCAATGAGAAGATGTTTAAAATACAGATATGTACTGCTTGACTCTGATGTTCCATCTCTCACTTTTAAAAAATAGATACAGAGATGGATCTCCTATATTTTATCCTTTTCTATAATAAACTGTGCAATGTTTGTCTTACACTACAAAACCCCAACTAAGAAAGCCTCTGACTCCATAAGGCTATATCAGGCACCACTGCATTATGTAAATGAAACATAATACCAGGACTATTATAATCCCAGGTACCTATGCACAATAAATGAGTTATGATGAATGTAAAAGGTTGAATACTTTCTCTTACTTGAATTCTAAAAACAGCGTTATAAGCAAGTGAGCTTAATGTGTTCACAATAGCCCTCAAACAATATTATCATTGGTTACGCCGTAATCTTAAGAGGAGTTCACATAACTTTGGTTGGCACTGCTTTCAAGATAAAGGAAGTAAAGCCTAACTCTTACATTGCTGGTGGAACTGAAAACTGGTGCAACCAATCTGGAACAAGTATGGAGATTCCTCAGAAAACTTGGAATGGAACCACCATTTGACCCAGCTATCCCACTCCTCAGTGTATACCCAAAGGACTTAAAAACAGCATATACTACAGTGACGCTGCCACATCAATGTTTATAGCAGCACAATTCACAATAGCTAAACTGTGGAAGCAAACTAGATGCCTTTCAATAGATAAATGAATAAAGAAACTGTGGTATATATACTTTATATTAAAAGAGAATAAAATCATGGCATTTGCAGATAAATGGATGGAGTTGGAAAATATCATGCTAAGTGAAATAAGCCAATCCCAAAAAAACAAAGGCTAAATGTTTACTCTGATTAGTGGATACTGATCGATAATGGGGGTGTTGGGGGGAATGTGGGAGAAATGGAGGAACTTTGGATAGGGCAAGGGAGGGAGGGGAAGAGAGGGGCATAGAGGTAGGAAAGATGGTGGAATGAGATGAACATCACTACTGTAGGTACATGTATGAAGACACATATGGTGTGACTCTACTTTGTGTACAAACAGGTAAATGAAAAATTGTGCTCCACGTGTACTATGAATTGAAATGCATTCTGCTGTCATGTATAACAAATTAGAAATAAATTTTAAAAAGAAAGAAAATAAAGCCTAGAGAAGTTAATTTGTAGATCAGAGAGGGCCAGTAAATAGAGCTAATATCACAATTTCTCTTTCTGATCCTGGGGCAAAAGCATCAGTAATCAATCATCAGAGTCCTTGATGCATGACATATAATCTAGTCAATAAACCAGGTCTAGACGAAGAACACATAATGGTCAGGAGATTACAAGGAGGTAGGGAAAGCAGTCTCCTCACCACCCCAGCCCATCCAAATCTGTCACTACTGCTTCTTATTTTGACACCCTTTTTCACATGACTTCATTCTCATAAATACCTTTAAGAAAATAAGCCATTTATCCAGTTTATGACTAAAACCACTCTCCTTTCGTAGTGACTCTTTGCGGTTGATGAGGACTGAGAATCCTGTCTTTGGACTTGGCTCTCCCCATGACCTCACATGGTTGGTACAAATGTCTCCACTTGTTCCCCTGGGGTCTGGTGCTCCAGGCCGGCTCTTGCTTTCTCTGGCTGGCCTCACTGCTTAAAGCCATCTGTCTAAACATGGAATCCCTTAGCCCACATTCCCTCATGGCTCATGTTCTGCCCTCTCAACTGTCTGAAGCTGTGGGCTTGGCAAACGCCAGGCAAACTACTCAAAGCTTTACCTGTACTCTGAAGAGTATTTCACCATGGAAAATGAGAAGTTTCGTAACAAATGATGCTTTAATCTTCTCTGGGGAGGCTTCTCTTTCATCACTTTCCACTTTCAAAGCAATAGGTGAAGAAGATCGAGAAAGAAGTAAGTTATTTTGAAGGGGAGAGTTAATTAAATAATAGTGATGAATGTGTAAGTCTTTTAGCTTAAAAAATGCATATGGTGAGGACTTGGTACTATAAAATGGTGGGTACGGAGTGATGATTGTCCGTTCCCAATTCTCCTGAGGCTTCCCACAGCACAGAGGCAAGGTTTCACCACCAGTGGGCTAGCTGGGGACATGTTTTGGAATACTATCAACTTGGTTTCACAAATTCATCAAGAATTTTGAGAAATACATATTCCCCCCCCCCCATTTAAGTGGATTTATGCCTTACATGCAGAACAGTTGTTCCTAACTCATTCAACTAACTAATTAACCAACTCAAAATAGTCAGTGAGTGACTGCCTTCCATTTCACTTGCCTCTATGCTAATATTATCCAAACCCTGGAAATGCCTACAAAGTGTTAGGAATTCCAGTGAAGGAGGCTGAATGGGGGAAAGAGAAAAGGGTGTCTTCCAGACAAGCTCTGTGTTCAAAAACCTCCGTGATTTCTTCTTCTCCCTCTAATCATCAATACATTTATTCAACGTACATTATTGCACCTTCTCCTATGGGCAGGTATAGGACTAAGTATCAATTACTAATTATTAAATATGACTTAAAAATTAGGTGCAGATGTTTTTATTTCTGAGCACCTAATATAGCAGGTAAGTGTATCATATTTATTCCCTATTCAACCCTGTAATACAGATGATTGGTTTTTAAAAATTATAACCAAGTGATAAACAATGATTTGAGGAAGTTACATAGTTCACCCTGTATCCCAAAAGTAAAGCAGCATGGCCTAAATGGGATTTAGATCCAGCCCTGTCCTTTTACTGTCTATTTCCCAACCCTCATCATTAAGTGAAAGAAGTAAATACACAAGAATGTATTTCCCTTCAGAGGGACTAATTCTATCATGCAGATGTGTGCACGATGCTGTGGGAGCACTCTCATGGTAGGTAACTCATATGGTTTGGCTCTTAAATGTCCCCCAGAAACTCACAAATTCTTGGTCTCCAGCCAATGGCACTATTGGAAGGTACTGGAACTTTCGGAGGTGGGGTCTCGTTGGGGGAAGTAGATCTTTGGGGCCGTGCCCTTGAAGAGCATCTTGGAACCCTGGCCCCTTCCTCTCTCCCTCTATTTGCTCTTGGCTGCCATGAGCAAGATGAGCAGCTCTCCTCTGCCATCTGCTTTTGCCACGATGCCTCACCTAGGCCTAAGAGCAACTCACCTAGGCAACCATGGACTGAAACCTCTGAAACCATGAACCAAAATAAACCTTTCCTCCTTCTGGTTGGTTTTCTCAGGTATATTTTCACGACAATGGGAAACTGATTCACCCAGTAACCCTCTGTTCACGAACTTCTGACCTTCGCCTCACCCATAAGATGACTAGCCTATGGGAGCCCCGCATATAGGAATCAGAGGCATTGTTTCTTTTATGTTTAAAAAAACTTCACTAAACTTAATAAAAGTCTTTCCCAAGAGAAATGAATGTGTGGCATAGTCAGTAAATCCTTGCCTATTAAAAGGTCTTTTGTTGTTAATACCAGTTAAATGGAGCATCTGATTTATAAAGAAAAGAAACAAACAAGTTGATGAAATTTCCATAGCAAGCACCACAGAATCTCTTTGGTTGTTGTCAAATATAATACCATAATTTAGGAGACTTTGGATTAAATCAGACAAAAATATTCCTTTAGAAACTTACAGATACTGTTCCTTGATCTATTCTTGAACTGAAAGAATATACACTTGTAGTATTTCCACTATGGTGCATGGACCCTTAAGTAATTAGTTTAACTTGCTCTGGAAAGTTACCAAAAATGATAGTTCATAGAAATAATCTTAGCATGATCTAGACAGATCAAACCAAATATGTCTAAAGAAACAAACATCAGATTTGCCTCAGGTTTCACCCCATATGAAATACTTTAAAGTCTTAGCCAACATCTATGAAGTTTCAGAGAGAAGCATTGTCTTCACATTTTATAACAGCACCCAGGCTATCCACTGTGGGTCTTGTACAACTTCAGACCAAATAACACTTTGATTGGATGGCTCCTGTGAGAAATGTAAAATCACTCAGGAGACCCATCTGGAATGGGAAAGCAGCAATGCCTCAAATAGAAGTCCAGTCTGAGCAACCCTGGCACTGTCTCTTCTGCAGAGGCCACTGGGGAGAGGATCATATAGGTAATCAACATTTGGCTACTTTACTAGGAAAGGCATACATTTCAAAAAGCCTTTTAATAGAGTAAGAAACTGAATATAACAATGGATTATTTTGTCATTCTTAGCTTTAAAATTTTGCAGAAAAGGAATCAGGCAAGTGGATCAGCAAAAAGTAATTTTACTATTGTGAGTGTCATTGTTATAGAGTTCCTCACTCTGAAAGGTCTTCCAGACCACTGTGTTTTCCTTCCAGTATGTAGAAGAAATATGGCCATTATCAGTGTCACTGAGGATAAGGTTGGGACATGCAGGCTAAGCACAGAACTGAAAACAAGCATTGTGTTTCTGTGAATGGTGAAACACAATCTACTCATATCACTGAAAAATGAAAAAATCTAGTTTTGGTGTTTTGCTTTTCCTTACAGGCACTACTAGGCAGTGATTCCTTGCTCCTTCATTCTCAGTTGGGACTTTTGGTCTGGCAATGCTTTTCTTCACTTTAGGACTTAAAAAACACCAGTGCATGCATTTGTCCAGAGGTGAACTGACAAGGACCACAGAGTGCACTCTAACTGGTGAAGCATCTGTCAGTCCTAGACAAGTGGCCGAGCTAACCAATGCTTATGTCCCAACTGTGTAGCTTCCACAGAGAGCCACGCCATAGTTAATTGGGTCACCAAATTCTTCAGTCAGTTGATTCAGCTGCAGTAATTTAGTCATGGTGTTCCCCCATGCCATGGACCAGACTGTGGCTCTTTCTAAATGGCTAAAATGACCGGCGGCAACACCCATCATTCAGATCACTCCTCAAGTGTAGAAACAGCCTGTGATCATAGGCCTAAATTATGGGTTGAATTGATTCCGTGGTTCTTTTTTCTGAAATGGAAAAACTGAATAACCTGTGTTTATTGTTTTGCTATTTTCGTCACAGCAGAATGTTTAACTAGTTGATTTCACAACTTTTGGACATGTTTATACAATAGAAGTATTTATATGAAGACTGTGTTGGGGGGGTGGGAGGAAGGGAGAGAGAGAGAGAGAGAATGTGTTTGTGAGGATTGAACCCAGGGCCTTGTATAAGCTAGGTGAGTGTTCTACCACTGAGCTACATCCTCAGCCCAGCCAGTCTTTTTCTTAATGAAAGGTTTCCCTCATGAATACTGATGATGGACAGCTGGTGCTTTCTCACATCTCTTCAGATGAATTTATCATCTCAAATCCATATCATGTTAGATACGGTCCTTCTCAATTTTTCTGCTCAAACATCTCCAGGCCCAGGATTGATCTCTCATGGGATGTTACTCTGAACACTCTAGCCAAGCCATTCACAAGTCCATCTGTCATCTTTAGACTCTCAGATTTCATTGATTGTATAGAAATGCACAGGTACATGCACAGGTCTTATCTGTGATCTCCAGCCAAGCAATCTAAACCACAGATGATAGAGGACAGCCTTCACACTTCCTCCTCCTTTAACTTGTCTACACTTTCACCTCATCTGAACTTCCAACAGTCAAGGTCAGATTCCTCAGTCTCTTGTTGGCTATGTAAATGAGCCTTAGTATGACAACATGGCCATACATACAGCTTAGCCTCGGCACTTCTTACCAGTGACCTGTCATTTATCCCCAGGCCCACAATCAAGAGTGAAGATTATGCTTGACAACTGCCTTACACCTTTGGAAATGTCCTTGACATCAACATTACCTTAGGCTATAAATGCATATTTAATCAAGAATAGAATATTAAATAAAATTAAAGTTTTAAAGAGGAATTCTGGTTGCTGCTGTCCCTTTGTCATTATGACCTAACTATCACAAAAAGAAAATACTATTCCCTCAAAAAGCTATGTAGGCTGTTTCCTAGAATGATAAGTTGTACACTTTTAGTGTTTATCTGATGACATATTCCAGTATTTTCGATCTAAAATACAGTGGACAAGATGTTACAGGACTGTATGTGAGTTACTGTCAATCGCGTGGTGTACAGAATGAATCATAAGTCTTTAAAGAAAACAGAAAAGGAATAAACACTTTTTGATCTTTTGTTGAGTGCCTGGCACTAGGTTGGCCTAAATTCACTGGGACTGTTCTATTCCTAATTTTCAAGACTGAATCCTGGGAGTGATCCTTCCTTGGCTGGTCTTTTCCCTCACACTTTGTATCCAACCCAACACTGTCACTTTCCTCCATTTTCACTGCCACTATTCTCTCCATCATTTTCCCTCTGGACGGCTTCCATGGCCACCTACTGGTTTCCACACTGTGACCCCTGCCTTCCCACCATGCACTCTCCACTCGTAGCCAGAAGGAGTTTCATGAAGTTAGGCAACAGATCCCATTCCATGCCACTCCTTCTTCTAGGTGCACTGTCTTCGCTCTCACTCCCATAAGACACTTTACTTCTCATCTTTCAGATCTTAGCTTGAATGTCACCACCCTCTCTAAGTAGATCCCCCTATTATTCTCTCTCCTTGTGCATTCTTTCTTACTTCTTTGCTTCCAGTTTTAGGGTGCATCCCTCAACAGACTGTGAGCTCCACAAGGCAGGGAGCATGCTTGTTTATTCACCAATGGCTGCAATAATCAAGCATGTCAATTGGTAAGTACTAAGTTCTTAATAGACATTTGTTGGATGAATGAGGAAGTGTAACTTGAATTGGGTGTTGATGGTAGGAAGGAACTGGCATTCAAAGGGTAAAGCATGTAGTTCATGTTGGTAAATAGACAAATATGAAGATGAAATAGCATAAAAGAAAAACAGAAGAGGAAAAGTGCTGACTGTATGAGGGTACCAGAAGCAAACACATCTGGATGACCATACAGAAGATCTGGACATAGAGCCATGTGGGGTCATCTGGAGAAAGAGACGAAGTGTGCTGAGCCTTGCTGTTGCCTTGATGTCTACTCTCGGGTCTGGTACTGCATGTCTTCCATCGTTGACATCAACTTGGACCTCATACAAATTAGTGTGACAAGTCCAGAGAAATGCCATGATCAGTTTTCAAAAGCATTGTGTCCTTATGTGCATACTATGCACTTTGAGACATTTCACACCCAAAGGATGCCATTCTGTACATTCAAAGGTGGTGTTTGTGACACTTCTCAGGGCTATTCCATAGCAAATAAGATAAATATAAAGAAAATCTGAAAGAAAAAAAAAACATTGGGAAAGCTTTTCTGAAGGTAAGAATGTACCCACAATCAAGAAATAACATGCAGAGATTAGTTCTGGCAATGGCGGTGGTATTGAGTTCAACCATTCACCAGAAGTATAGGACTGGGAATGAAAACTAGCTAAGGCTTTGAGAGGTCACTGAGAACCCATTTAATGCTCTATTTCTATAAATGACATGAAGTTAAAACACTAAAGCAATAAAATACTTGCCCTATTAAAAGTCTCCAGGGAGGAATAAATTATAGTGTTTATGGTAAATCTGATCATTGTCACAGGATCCCCAGCCTTATTTCCACATGTTAATCCGACAGTAAAAAGACCAGGTGGATGAGACACAATCCTTGCATTCACTAGTGATTAAATTCACAGCCAAGTTTTTACTGATTTAATTAAACATTATCTCACACCCAAGACACTCAGTGAGGATGTTGGTCAGAAAGTGAGACTGCGGTGACAGTATTGGGTTGAGCTTCATAGGCCAAGGGAAAGCCTTTGACCCAGGAAAATAGCAGCTAACAATGAACTGGAGAGGAACAATCTTGGTCTTTATCCCTACGGCATGAAAAGGGCAGATATGAGAGAATTACGTTGGCATAGTTCCCGAAGTGTTTTTTAAGCTCCTGAAGAGAATACTACTGGAATTTTAAGTCCAGTATTGTATGAATTTTTCCACCTGCAGGAAATTGTAGGGATATCCAGAACACACTAAATTCTTTACCCTTTTTATCTAGCTGATTAATGGTTCACCATTCCACTGTAGTGTGTTGTGACAGGGGTGTGTCAACGGTCAGAATACAAAAATGTTCGTGTCCCCACAGATCTGGAGGGTCTGACCCAGAGAGTTACATGAAAGAGACACTCAAAAGCTTCAGTCATTCAGGATTAGATTTCAAGGTTTGAGAAGGTGGGTGCTGTGGGCTTTCATGAGGTTTAGATAAGAGTGTCACGAGACAAGAGAGCATGGAATGATGGTGGCAGAGAATGAGATGTTCTTGAACCAAATCAGCTACAGCTGTGTTCCTGAAGTTTGGATTCAATATCAAGGACTGAAACCAAGAGTTATCATACTATACCCCAGAGACAATTGCTCTCTACAATATCCAGTTCCCATGCCTATTTTCCCCAGGGGAAGCCCATTATTCACTGGAGAAGACTGATTTCTCCTTGTTATGGTTTAGAGCTTAAGGTCTCATAAATATCCATATATTAAAGGTTTGGACTCCAGAATGGGGCTACTGGGAGGTGGTGGAACCTTTAATGAAGTGCTAGTGGGAATTTTGGGGGTTATTGATGGCATGCTTTTGAAGGGGATTGTAGGACTCTGGGTTCTTCTTCCTCTTTACCTTTAGCCATAAAGTGAGAAATTTTGCTCTGCCACGTGAAGTCTACTGAAGTACCACCTTGCCACAGACCCAAAAGCAGCGAGACCAAATGATAATGGATCAGAACCTCGAAGACAGTAAGCCAAAATAAACCTCTCTCTTTATAAGTTGGTTATCTCAGGTATTTTGCTACAGTGATGGAAACCTAAATAACATACTCCTTAACCTCTGAGGCCGAGGAAACATAATTGAGACACTTCCCCAGTTGTATATGATCATGAACTGGCTTGAGTCTGCTTATAGATTGCTCACCTCTATAAATTTTCCCTTACATTAGAGATATACAACAGAGTTAGATTACTTTGCAAGAGCCATGCACTTTTATATACTCCTACCTGAACACTACTACAATTTTTCTTTCTTTAATAGCCCAATGGCTCCTTTCTCAAGAACTCTAGTTCTTTCTCAAGAACTCTAGTAACAATATATTAAAAGTAAATTTTATTGATATTACAAATATTAGCAAACATTAGATGCCTCAAGGCTAACATATTACAACAGATTAAGTTCCCTGAATTCTTTAATTCCTCACAATAAACATAACCTAATATTACCTAATTGCCTAACAAATATTTATGGCAGAAGTCATCATTTCTCTTTTTATAAGGCCAGCAAGTGCAACTCCACTTCAGTGTCCTGAATGTCTTCCACTTCTACTCAGAATTCCACCTGAAGAGTATATGTAAACCCATATGCTTCTCGAAATTTTATATAAACAAAAAGTACTACATGCAAAACTGAAGAAAAGCAGCACAGAATATAATACAGTGATTTCCAAACTTAGTTGATAACAAATCCCTTGGAAAGATCTTAAAGACAGATATCCTTAGCTTTTAACTTATAAAAGTTTAATCAAGTAGGTCTAAGATGGAGTCAAGAAGTCTGTATCCTTACAACTGTTCCCATAAATAATTCTGATTACCAGCTGGAGTAGGGATCCATTCATCTAAGATATCATTATATTTCTACAATAATGACTATGTTTTTCTGTTTTATGTGTTTGATTTTTTAAAACTTTCTACTTTGAAATAATTATAGATTAACTTGCAGTCATAAGAAAAAAACCAGAAAGACCCCACATACCATTTACCTTGTTGCCCTCAATAATGACATCTTGCAGAACCATAGAACAATGTCAAAACCAGAATATTAACATTGACACAACCCAGCCATCTCCTTAAATCTTCTTCCATTGTATTTATATGCTGTGTGTGTGTGCATGTGTTTGTGTGTGTAACTGAATCTGTGCAATTTTATCCAAAGGTAGATTTGCATATGCATCATTGTAGTCAAGGTGTAGAACAGTTCCATCACTCTAAGCATCCCTCGTGTTGCCCTTTGATAGCCTAGCTTGTTCCTCCTCTCATTTCAGCTTAATCTTGTTATTTCTAGAATGTGAGATAAATGGAAGCAAGCAACATTATGGTAGGCTGAATAATGGCCCAATAAAGATGTCCACACCCTACTCTTTGAATATACTAACCTATATGTAAAAGATACCTTGCAGATGTGACTGAGGATCTTGAGTGGAAGGTGGTATCCTGAATTATCTGGGTGGATCCAAAATAATCACAAATGTCCTGAGAAGAAGGAGACAAGAAAGTCAGAGATGTACGCGTAGAAGACATGGTGATAGAAACACAATTTGAAGGGATACCAGGAAGGATCCACAAGCCAAGGAATGTAGGCATCTTCCAGAAGCAAGGAATGGATTCTCTCCTAGAACTCCCAGAAGAATCAGCCCCACCAATACTTTAGGAGCATGGTGACTGATTTTGGGTTCCTGACTTCCAGAACTATAAAGTAATAAATTTGTATTATTCAAGCTGCTAAGTTTATGGTAATTTACTACAGCAGCCAAAGGAAATGGATACATTATGTAACCTTTTGAGATTCTGGCTTTTTTCCCTCAGGATAATTCCTTTGAGATTCATCCAAGTTGTGTGAATCCATAAAGCATTTCTGTTTTTTGCTAAATGGTATTTCATGGTATGAATGTACCACAAAAAGTTTAACCATTTACCTACTAAGAATATGTGGATTGTTCCCACATGTGGATTATTATGACTAAAGCTACTCTAAACATTCATATAAAAGTTTTGGTGCAAACATAAATTTTCATTTCTCTGGGATAATGCCAAGGACTGCAATTACTGGGTCTTAGAGAAATTGAATGTTTCATTTTATAAGAAATCGCCAAACTCTTTTCCAGAGTAGTTACATATTCTTTCCAAAAACACGTGATTGATCCAGTATCTTTTCTGTCATTTAATGTTGTTACTGTTATTTTTTTAGACATTCTCATAGACGTGCAATGATATCGCATTTAAGTTTTAATTTTCATTTCCATAATAGCTAAAGATACCAAGCATATTTTCCATATGTGTATTTGACTATAAATCTTCTTTGGTCAAATGTCTGTTTATATCTTTTCCCTATTATGTATTTGGATTTTGGGGGCCTTTATCTTTAAGTTTTGAAAGTATTGTTGAACTTTCTACATACTATTCAGTTTTTCAAATATGTGGTTTGCAAAACTTTTTTTTTTAGTGTGTAGTTTGTATGTTCATCCTGCTAACAGGGTCTTTTGCAGAGCAAGTTTTTGTTGGTGGTGATTGCTGTTTTATTTTGAGTTTTCTTTCTATGGATTATTCTTTTGGCACCAACTCTAGAAACTGTCAACTCCTAATTCCTAAAGATTTCTCCTATGCTTTTTTCCTTTAATTTTTATAATTTAACACTTTATTTTTAAGTCAATGATCCATTTTGATTAGTCTTTGTATAAGGTGGCAATTTTTTACCTATAGGTCTCCAATTGTTCCAGTGTCATTTGCTGAAAAAAACTGCTTTCTCACTTTTCTCAAAAATCAAAGGAGCCTATTTGTGTGGATCTGTTTCTAAATTTGCTGTTATACTGATGTATGTGTCTATCCTTCTGATGATACCACATAGACTTGCTTACTATACATTTTAGTCAGCTTTTTCACTGCTGTGACCAAAAGACCTAACAAGAACAACTTTAGGAAGAAAAGTTTACTTTGAGGTTTACAGTTTCATAGGTCTCAGTCCATAGATAGCTGGTTCCATTCCTCCTAACTGAATAGGAGGTAGATCATCATGGCAGAACAGTGTGGCAGAGGAAACCAGGTCAGCACATAGTCACCAAGAAGCAGAGAGAGAACTCCTCTCAAGAAGGACAAAGTATGTACCCCAAAGGCATGCCCCCATGGACTCACCTCTTCCAGCCACTACATGCCTATGGTTACCACCCAGTTAAACCTTATCAGTGAATTAGCACACTCACTAGGTTAGGACTCATAACCCAATCATTTCACCTCTAAACTTTCTTGCAATTGCCTTACATATGAGCTTTTGGGAAATACCTCACATCTAAACAATAACATTCTACCTCTACAGTAAGCCTTAATTTGAGGTAGGATGATTTCTCTCTCTTCATTCTTTTTTTTCAAGATTATTTTGGGGGCTGGGATTGTAGCTCAGTGGTAGAGCGCTTGCCTCACATGCATGAGGCACTGGGTTCGATCCTCAGCACCACATAAAAATAAATAAATAAAGATATGGTGTCCATCTATAACTAAAAAAAATTTTTTTAAAATAAGATTATTTTGGCTATTCTAGAGTTTATACCTCTCCATACAAAGTTTAAGATTAAGTTGTCCATGTCTAGGACAAAACTTTGTGGGTATTTTTAGAGGAATTACATTAAGCTATAGATTAATTTAGAACAGATATCTTTACTATGTTAAAATTTCAATTCTATGAATACACTGCATCTCTCCACTTAACTAGAACTTCTCTGATTTATTTCCTTTCACGAAGGGTTTGGGGAGCAGTGTTTTGGTTTTTTTTTATTTCTTTTCACAGCATTTGGTGACTATCAGCATACACATTCTGAACACATTTTGTTTAATGTTTACCTAAATATTTCAGTGCGAGGAGGATTCTCTCCACAGATAATCATGTCATCGGTAAATAGGAACACCCATGATTTTTTGAGACAATCTGAACGTCCTAAAGGGAAGCACAGAAAAGTTTAGACTGAAGGGTGCCATCATCACACAGTTCTAGAAGACAAGTGAGCCTTTTGTGGAAGAACGAGAGAAGGAAAGAGAGCAGTTGTCTCCATCCCAAGGTCTAGGAAAAACAGTCAGCCTCACTACTCCTTCCTCTGTGTTGTTTTCTCCTGTATTGAGCTGATAACTACATCCCAAGATAAAACATTGATAACCTTTGACTCCCACCAGCCCCGTCAAGCCTAACATTGCACACTGACTTCTATTTTGTAGACAAGGAAGTACAGGCCAACTATGAAATTAGCCTTTCCCTCTATGTGAGCTTCTCCACTTTAAGGACATCTTTTACCATCAGAGTTGAGGGCTCTGGGGGTGATAGCAGAAAGCCAAGGACCAACCAAGTCCCCAGAGTTCGTGGCCATATCAAATATAGAAACAAAGCTCCTGACATTTTTTAGTCTGCCACTCTATCAGACTGCGTTTCCTCCATTTAATTTCCACTCTGTCCTCCACAGGATTACATCATTGCTTCACTGTGTTTATGACACATGGCATGAATTAAAGAGCTAAGTGTATAATGCCGTGCCTGAGAAGGCCTTTGCTTGGAATGATTGTTTCAGTTGGACTAAAAGGTAATCTGAAGCACAATGAATCTGGGTTCTGGGCTGCATGCCAAAACCTAAGGGCAAGGATACCTCAAGTGCCCGGGAGGGCTCTGGAACTAGGATTCAGATATTCACAAGTCTCCTGCTGGTTCTTTCTTCTCCCAAGGCTCTACTTCAAATACTTCAAATATTTCACTACTCTCTCTCCTCCTCCTCTTCTTCTCCTCCTCCTCCTCCTCCTCCTCCTCCTCCTTCTTCTTCTTCCTTTCCCTCTCTGTATTTCACTCATAGTGTCTTCTGCTCTGGAATTCATGTGGTAAGATCCATAGCCCCAGAAATACATTACAGGACCAGTCAATAGAGAAGACTGAATCTGCCCTTTGTCCATGACACCCAGGGAAGACATTCTGACTGGCCCCAGGTAATTAATGAGGGGTCTACCATGGGACTAGAACTTGAGGCCAGAGGAGTGAGAATATATTATACAAAAAGTCCCTGAGGAAGTATCAAAGAGTAAGCTGGGAAAAAATTCAGTAAGGTCTGTACAGACTAAACACTTGAATATTAATACTTCTTTCCATGATAAGTTTGGAAATAGAAATTCCCTACCTATTGAGTCAGCTTGTTTATAAGGTAGCAGGGTTGAGTTTGAGCATGTTGTCAAATTCTTCACACCTAAACTTGCAACCCAACAGACTGGTCACAGTCTTACTTCTACGTTAACGTTTCAATACTTGAAAAGTAGAATGTTAAGATTTTCATCAACTTGATTTAGGAAGTACAGACAAATTTAAAGATCTGATAAAGCTGGCCCCTAAATGAATGACTGTTGAAAGCTATCCTAAATCATGGATCTTAAGCCCTCTTTCCTGGATTGTGTGATCTAAAATAAATCATTTTGGTCCTTCATTACTTTATTTATGAAATGGAAACATCTATCTGGTTTGTGTTTTAGCATTTTTGTAAATACTTTAAAAAGTTAGTATAAAAATGTTAGCATCAAGCATATAAAAATGCTTTATAAACAGTACTATGTATGGCCATCTTGCAGCTCATTATTGAAAATAAAAATAAAAATCTTATAAAGTATCTTATATTTATATATTGTAATACAAGAAGAAAAATAATTTATATAAAAGATTGTAGTTATGTTTATAAGACCCTTTTGAGATTATTTAGGGCAGAAAATATGATCATCACTTTATTGGAAGCAAAAATGAGGACCAATTAAAATGACTTGCCAAGCATCACATAAATAGTCATGGAATAGGACCTTTTGGCGAGGAGATGATATTAAAGAAACAAGTTTCAAAACCCTAGTCTGAGCTCCTGTTCTATTTACGTTAGAGGACAGAGGTATTTCTTCCTACATAAAATTCCCAGGAAATAACTCCCCCCTCCCCCCGCCAGTGCTTCCGGAAGGTGCAAGTGTGGACTTGAGCACTAGCCCTTGCATTTCTTTGCTGGCCCTGTCCTGTTCTCCACCAACAAATGGAAAGCATCTCTGTGCCGAGTCATTTGTGCCTAGTGAGCACTCCATGTACTGATTCCAATATCCTTACTGCTCTCCACCCCTCTGGGAACTTTGCAAAAAAAAAAAAAAAGAAAGAAAGAAAGAAACCTGCAGCTCTTCGAATGTAATTAAGTGCTCTGAAGTCAAAATGCTCTCTTTGGTGCATTCCATTCTCCTCTCAATTGGCTCAGATATTCCCAAGAGGCAGGAAACGACAATGTTCCTCCCTAATGTCTAAATTTTATGGAGTAAGGAATTTGATTTCTGAAAGCACAAAAATCCATTAGGTAAGAAAATGTTTTTTCCCGTATTCTTTTTAAAACGATGAGCAGACTCATACAACAATTTTACAAATACTCTCTCAAAGGGATCCAAAACCTTCTAGTTTCATACATCTAAAAAGTGAGACTAGCTTCAACTCGCTGCTTCTGGCAGTACGGTTGACACTGAAAAAGGATTTTCTGTAGATTGGTTCCATAATGTTTGTCCCCAGTCATGGTAAGCAGTCCTTGTTTATTTTTCTTCTCCTAATAACTGAAATAGCTCTGAGAAGGTCTGAAACTGGAAAAACCAAGCCATTTACGGCAATGCCATCATTAAAAGCATCTGTTCATTAGAATGCATCATATAAAGAAAATGCCCAAAGAATCAGTCTATGTCCATTTATTATCAACACAGATATCCCAGATTTATTCTGCTATATTAGTGTAATTGGAACAATATTGTGAAATACAGGTTTCCAATGAAAAAGGAATGAAAGTCTAGATAAATCACCCCAAATAACATATGGCCTTTTGCTATGAAGATCGGAGAAAATTTGTACGCTGTTTGTTTTCCAGGGACAGGGGTTTTTTAGTATTAAATTGAAATCTAAAGTAAGGTACATTGATTTACAGGAAATTGTTCCTTTACACACAAATTCATCATTTACAAATGCTGTTTTCAGGGGCCTACATTGAAGGAAAGCTTGTTTTTTTGAGTTAAGAATGCCATCAACTGTTTTTCCCAATTCAAGTATTTGAAGTTCACGAAAAATATTTATTTTAAATCATTGCAAATAAGCAACATAAAATTCAGTCTTAGGGCTCACTTCCAGGGAAACCTGTATTCACATATATTTCACAGAAAAAGAAGGCGGCAGGTCCAGGCAGCAGGGGCATATAGGATGTAGCCAACTGGGAGATTAGCGCCATTTTCCTAGAAAATGGTACTGGTTCTTTCTTTCTCAAACTAAGAAAGATTGATTATATGTTCCCATCTCCTTTAATGTAAGGGCTTTGAAAATCCCCCAGAAATTTTCCACTTGCCACTCTGAGCTTACAAACAGTCCTTTTATTGCCTAGCGTATTTACTTGCAGATCTTAAAATATCCATATGTCATGGAAGAGATGAGCCTTTGGTGACAGGTAGTAAGATGAGTCCAAAAACCACTTTTCCAGGGCTCTCTGCCGGAGTTCTTGATTGAAGGGTGATTCTTCCCCTGAGGAGGACGAGACAGGAGCACTGACTGCCAGGCTAGACGGGGCTCCCTCTAGGCGCCTCCACCTACCTAGCTCCCCGACTTCCTTTCACTTTCAGCTGAGATGAGATTGCAAATGAGCCGGGATCGTTTTTTCCATTTCTGACTCTTCTAATCCAAGGCCTTCTTGCTAAGAACGTTTTCTTCTTTCTGAGAAGGAAAATGTGTCGGGCATGCAAAGATGTGGGAGTATTTATTTGCCCACCTGCACAGGAGATGTGCCTACCTGCTGTCCTGACTTGGGAATGTGGGATTATCAGTATAGAAAAGGAAAGGTGACAGGAAGTGGGGGAGGGGACTATTTTACTTTCTTCTGTGTCTTTCCTCTTCGGTTTCAAATAAAAATATTCAATAACCCATGTATGTGTGGTTCAAACAAGCCTGATGCCTTCCTGGAAGCCACACATTCCTCCTGTGTGGCTGAGTGGGAGGCACTAGTTTTGAAACTCCACAGAAGACAGTGGTGTCAGGGATGGCATTTCCTGATAGATGGTGCTGGTGACTTAGGTTTCATTTGCCTTCGCCTTGATTCTCTAATCATATGCTGAAATGCGGAGAACACCTGCATTCTTGGTTGGCCTCAATTCTAAAAGAATACTTTTCATTCCAATTGCCTTGAAAATAAGATTTGATCTTGCTTAGTTTCCAAATCGGTAATTTATTACACTTTGCTCCCCTGGGCCACCTCTCAGCATGGGGGATTAAGGTATTATCAGAGGCAGAGGAAGGCAGTGTCAGTTCCTTTGCTTCCTTTAGAATATGAAGAACACTGCCAACTCTGCCAGACAGCGGTAAGAACAGGGGAGGTGTCTGCTCCCCCACCTACCCTGCTGACTCCCGAATATAACATCAGGCCTTACGCCCATGGCTTCGGCAGCCTTGAGAGAGCATCTCCTTTGCAAGCAAGTTGGATGGTTCTGATCCATGACTCATTCTGTTTTACTTGGTTCTCCCCAGAATCTCAGCCTATGTATTCTAAGACTAAGTTAAAAACTGCTAATTAAGATAGTGTCTGCAAGAAACCGCCAGCTAACCATTTTAGCTTAACTGTCTGTGTAATGCAAACAATCTATTTGGTTGCAGAGTAGGGGGAGAGGTGCATTCTTTTTGGTTTAGTTTAGCTTTTTTTTTTTTTTTCACTCTCACAAGGCAATTTTTTAAAAATGGAATTTGTATATATTCTATATATTCTATTTCTTTACCCTTATTTTCACTTTTCCTTTCCCCTTCTATTTTTGTCACCTTCCTTTCACAGGCAGGAAAACATACACTTCTTTTCTAGTTGGTAACCTACTGCTGCCCCTGAAGGCCTCAGTGCACACTGACCTTGATCTAGAGAGATTTTTTTGAGATTTTTCCCTTTGACTATATCACACCTTCAAGGCATATCCTGCTCCTCTCTCAGTTTTCAGTTTATTCACTTTTTATATTTTCTTCCCTTCTTCAGGGGTGGAGCATTACAATTTGGGAATTTGAATTCTTTCATTTCAGGCCTCATATACTTTCATTCTCCACCTTACTGAGCTTAATGCTGGCCCAGAATGTCCTCAGATTACTCCATTTGTCCCTTCCAAACCTTTTTATCCATTATGCTATAAAGACACCCTAGGAGGTAAATTAGTTTCTATTTCTTTCATTTCACAGATGGGGAGGCTGAAAGCAGAGAGAGATTAAGTGCAGAGTACCTAAGCCAGGGGTAAGCAGTGATTCAAACTCTCAGTCCTCTATTCTAGCTGTGTCTCAGCACAAGGAGTCTGTGTTCTCTCTTTCCAAAATCACCACTGAGCACTGCTAACGATGTCAGACTTTCATATTCCCTGAGGGATCCTTGCCTTTGTAGACCAGATACTTTCACCTTTCTCACCTGAAAATACCATTTTCCAAAGCCCTGGGCATCCTCGGCCTCTCCTTCAATGCGTACTAATATTCCAGGATCCCATTTGGCTCAGATAAAAATTGCTCTTTAATTGATCTTGGTGGTTACTGTTTCATGATCTGGACTTCCTGCCTCCCATCCCAGATCCCCAGGAGCCCAGAAAGAATATGATCACATCATTTCTGTATGCCATTTCTTCCTTTAACCTTCCTGCCAATCAAACACATATAATCCATTTTGAGTCATGACGGAAAATTCTAACTGTGGTGATTAGCCACAGCTCATCAACAGCCTCAGGAACCTGCTGGAATTTTCCTCAGAAATCAATGCACTCAATTGTGATGTGCTGATTGAGATAATGAGCTGTTAGATGAAAATTAAGGAATAATAGAATGGATATCTTTTTTCTTCTTCTTTTACTAAGAGAAAGAAAAGCAAAAGGAAAAAGGGAAAGGGAGGAAGCTCAAAACTAAAATTTATTTTCTAACACAATTCACACTTAATTTCTCCCACCTAAATTGGATCAGGTTTCTGCCATTCTGGACTCTTTGCAAATTTCCACCAGTTGTGGCTTTCAGGCTGAAGAATATATCCAGAATAATGGAACTTGAATTTGTCCATGGTTTTTTGAGACTTAAATGCCACAGTGCCAACAGCTTTTCTCTGAATCCCTTTTCCTCTTACCTCTCCTCTTTCAAAGGATCAACTTTAATATTGGCTTTCATTTGGCACTGGCACCCTGGATTGAGTGTCTGAGCTCTAGTCACTGGCATGCACACACAAACCACAATGCCTACTTACCATTGTTCCCTTGGAATTCCAGAGACATCTGGCCACCTGGCCCTGCTGCCTCCTCCACCCCCACCTGAGTGGCCACCCACTTTCTATGTATAGCATCCAGTGTTTGGAAACCAATTCCCACAGCTCCACATCCTCACTCAGCCCAACCCTCTGCTCCCAGAGCAGGATGGAGCTGTGATGAGAGACAAAGGCTGACCTGGAGACTTGATTCTTTGAAATAACAGCCCATCTCTTAAGGAAAGCAACTTAAGTACAAATCTTAATGTTTTTTGCTTTTTCCATCACACAATGAACTTCAATTATGAGATTAGAAGATTGAAAAGGAGGCTTTTGAAAATGGTGTGTGCACTTTGTGTGTGTGTGTTTGTGTGTGTGTGTGTGTGCATATGTGTGTGTTGGTAAGGTGAATGTGAATGAGGAAGAAATAATTCTGGTGTCTATCTTAGAACAGTTCTTTTGCAATCCAGATTGCTCATATTCAAGACACTTTAAAGGCAGACATGACAACACTCACCTAATCTAGTTAACCCTGCATCTTATTTCCTGAATTGCCTTTCATCTTAATGAGCAACTTATGTATAGGTCTACATTAAACTTTTATGGTGTTTATTGCACAGAGATAACTATACCACTCAAATATAAAATGCCTGTGTATATTCGTACATAATCAACAGCTTGAATTTATATATATGTCATATATAGACATATATACATACATATATATATCCAACAACAGCTTGAAACTAATTAAAAAGGAGGTATAAATTGATTAAACTTCACATGAAAAAACATTGCTTTCCAAATGTCATTTTAAAATTATATTTTCTATTACATGTATATCAATATATTGAAAAACTGTAAAAGAAAACATTCACATTTTTAGGCAATTTTCCCTTTTCTCTTCTAGTTTTTGGTCATTTTATCCTTTCTTTATGGTTGATCATCTTTCCCAAGGAAAGACCCTGCTGAAGGGATAAGGCAGCTCAGGTGTGGGAAAAGGACTAGGTACAAGGGCAGGTCTCCCGGATTCAAAGCCCCCCTACTCTACCCCAGTGAGGTAAATAATCTTAACATGTTAATTTAACCTCAGGGCTTCATTTCCATTAACAAAAGAGTCTTTATGAAATTATGTGTTATGGAGATAATGCTAGCTAGCTCATAGCATTGTAAGACCCCCTATAAAGATCCATGATCCCATCAATACTAAGATCTTTAACAATTTTTCACATTTTAATGTCTCTGAACTTGCAATTTATCTTGCAATGGATGATGTATCATCTTTAATTGGAAGCATATTTTCTTTCTTAATGGTACATGAAACAATGGTGTTTCTTACAATTAATGATATCTGAATTTGATGCAATACAGTTTGTGTTAAAAGCATTTATCTGGTTTATGGTAGCATTCAAAATTCATGTTTTCTTGATAATACAAGATGAACCCTAGCCTGTTTTGACCAACTAAAGACATTCACAGTCAACAAGAACCAGGAGGGACTCAGTAATTAGGGAAAAAATGTCCCTCTTATCCTTAAAGAGCCCTCCTCCTTTGGTTTAATGATCTGCTGTCACTGTCTCAAAATTCTCAATAATTTTTGAACAAGGGGTCCTGCGTGTTCATTTTACACAGGCCTGGGAAAATTATGTAGCACAGTCTGGTGGAAATGTACTTGGTTAAAAAAATTAAAGTCTGTTGATTCTTCTTGCATTCACCTTCTGATCCCAGTCATGGAAGACCTTGAACATCTCAAAGTTCTGAACTTTGTAAGTACTTGAATCACAATTTCAAGAACATAGTGTTCTGCTTTCAGAGTTTGTATTGTCTCAGTCTCGTGTCAGAGAGCAGTTACACACCGACCTTCAGATTTTGAAGGTTAAAAAGAGATAACATTTCAAAACCTGTGTCTTTTAAAATAAAATTTCTTAAGGAAAGTCCTGTACTTTTTTTTTTTATAATTTGAGGGAGAAACTATCCCAAACTTCAAGACATCTTTTCACATTCCATGTTCTATAAGACATCATGAAGTTGGTTTCTCAAAGAATATTATTTAATTCAGAGTTATTGTAAGAATCTGTTCTGTTTACATCTTTTATCTCCACTTTACATCTGCATTTTTGTTTTTATGGGGGACTAATATGGTCCAGGCCTTTGGGAATTTTCTCTGCTAAAACCAAAGTACACAAGAAACTAAAGCTTCTCCTTCAAAATTTATCACTTACAGTCAGATTTGATCCAGCAATACACTGTGAGTGTGATTCTATGAAGTACATAACTTAGACGTACAATTTCTGGTGACTCAAGTGAACATGTTAGTGGAGTAAAATAAACAGACTTACTTAAAACAACACATTGGATTCATAAAATCTTCACAGGTGTGGAGAGACTGTCTTTTTTCAAGCCTGCTTTTAAGTCTAACATTTCTAAAAGCTTCCCAGGTAAAATTGACCCCTCTGAGGTCTTTAAGAAGCAAGAAGATAAATAAAGACTCTGGTGAATGAAAGTCGTTTGCTGGTATCAGAGCAAAGAAGATTCAACTAATGAACAAGACAAAGTAATAGTGCTTAAAAGGGAAATAATAGGTAGAATTAAAAAGGGATCAGTGCACCAGACATAAGAACAACCAAGCCTAGACACTTCTTTTTCTCATGGCCCTAGGGAAATGCGTGCATGGAGGACAACAGCCAAAGGACACTTTGGACCATGATGTAAAACTGAAATGAGTTAGATGAGGTTTTTCATTTTGAAGATTTCCAAAGTCAAATCTATCTTCTCCCCCAAATCTAAGCACAGCATGCATGCTATCAAGAGCTTAAATTCAGTGTTCTTAATGAATCATAAAAGCAACACAGAAGGCTAAGGAGGATGTTGTAAGATAAAGCAGAATTTAAAATCAGGGTTTTGGGATTCCAATTCAGCAATTTCACACTGGTTCTTTGGATGGCTATTATTGCTCACGGGAGGCATCTCAAGATTATGTATACTTGAGCAACCTCTCTCCCCCAAATCATACTTCTTATGGGGGTCACTCTTTATAATTACATATATCTCTAAAATTGTGGGTATCCACTTAAGCACTGCAAAGTCTAGTATGTGTGTCCAATTCTACAATGTGTTCTTTCTTCTCCAGGACAGGTATAAGGGAATGTGGTCATCTTTTCCAAAAATGTCTGATGTCATTATTTTATTGACCTCCTCCTTTTTTTCTTCTTTCCAAGTTAGAATTCAGTCTAACCTCTCTTAAATGCAAGATCACATCTTCAGTCTTACAAGGACAATAGCCACCTGCATCCCTTTTGCTGACTGTGGAAGTTCTGGAAATATTGGAGTAAAGGGAGTAAGTTCAAGAGAAAAAATATTGAGAACAAGAATCCTTCAAGAATCCATAAGCAGAACCTTGAGAAAATAGTTACCTTTATAATGTGGCCACTATAATTATGTAAAAACAATTCAATAGTTTTCAAATGTAATAAATATTAGAGAAATTTACCACTTTCATTTTTAAGGCAAGAGGAAAAAATATTCGAGAGTCAATGATTTGGAAAAGAAGGTTTTCTAAATAGATCAAGCTACATTTTGTTTCAATGGTTCTCCACCAGGAGCAGTATACCCCAACCCCCAAACCCACACCAGGGAACCTTTGGCAGTGTCTGGAGAAGTTTTTACCTGTCACAACTAGAGGTACATCTACTGGGTAGAGGCCATGGATGCTAAACATCCTATAATACCCAGCAAAACAATGAATAGTCAAGCCCCAAATGTCAATAGCACCATCCATAAGAGACCCTGTTCTATTTTATTCATAGAAAGACCAAAAGAGGACAGACTGACTGCTTTGGGAATTACTTTCATAATCCCAAAAATGGGTCACTTCAACTTCAGAAGCATCACCTGTTCAGTGCCTCATCTTGTGCAGACAGGCACCAAGGGTCCTGCCTTCTTGATTCATCTCCTCTTCCCTCATTCTTTGTCTTTTTAATGACATCAACTCCTGTAGGCTCAGTCTCCTCTGGTAATTGGACCAATTCTGCCCCCTGCCTATGGTTTAAACAGCTGGAAGCTTGACTTTGACATGCAGAAATCAGGAGTCTTGAAGCTCAAGGAAGCAAAATTCTGTGCAGATGCTTAAAAATAGCCTGGCTCAGAGAGTGTCAAGAGGTAGACACTCTAATCATAAACATTAGGGAGTGCTCTAAAAATGTTTCAAGTAGAATCTGAAAATCTGACAGAAAGTCCTTGGTTGGTTTGATTTTACATGAAAATCAGAGTTGGAGGCCTTCAAGGTTATTCTATTAATTTGTGGGAACTCTCAAGAACACTATCTTACCTTCCCATTTTGACTTTCAGCTGACACTCCCACACTGTTTTGGTTCTTGTACCAATTTACTTTTATCATACTTCTACTTCTCTTTTTTTCTTCAATATAATGTAGGGAAATGACTTTAGTGGACATTCCTGCTGTGAGTATTTGCATTTTTAAACATTATCTGAATGGCACCATGAATTCAAACAATTTGAAATCACAGTCTTGCAGGTAGCAATCAGAATAATTTCATATACAGACAGAAATTATTAGGCTGAGCAGGAAACGATAGCAGTGCACTCTAAAACACAAAAGCAATCAGTCACAGAAGTGTAATAAGAAGGAAACATTTGCCTAAAACACAAAAAGAGAAAGATTTAGTTTAGAATTATATCATTCCTATGGAATCACTTGTATCTTTGTATGCAAATGTGATTGTGTCTAAATGCATTATATAGATACATATGTCTGCATACATCTACCTACACATGTATATTCTTGAAATGTTTCAATTATTAGTCAATATCTATTTCTTATCAATAATTTTAAAATGTGCATTAGTGGGCATTATAAAATAAGTATCAAATAAGTAGTCTGAGGGATTTCAGAATCTCAAAATCCTCTCCGGGCTTGTATTCACCTTACATCTGAAAAGGCTGAGTCCTTTTTCAGAACACATTATATATTTCCACACAAAAATTTTGTCTGTTAAAAATATTTTTTTCTGTCATCCAAAAGCCAAAAGAGGATAATATAAGTAATCAGTTCTTAGATTACTGCTAAATCATCCATAATCAATGTCAATAATAAATGAAAGAACTCTGCCCAAAAGAAAAAGAAAATACATAAGGTAAAAAGAAGTAGCTGTGACAAAGGAGCCACCTCCTCCAGGACCTAGAAGAAAGAAAAGACCACAACAGCATAGTGTAAAATTTTTCAATATAGATTTAAAAATTTCTGTATTCTGTATCAGCTCCATTTTTACTTGTGGGGTAGGCAGGGCAAGTTACTTCTTGGAGTCTCAACTTCCTCACCTACATATTGTAAGATAAGTAAATACACACAAAAGTGCCAAAAAGCCACAAATGTAAGTTAATATAGGATATTACAGCTGAGAAAAGGAAACTTTTGGGGCTGTGACTTCCTTATGTTAAAAGGACAACAGAACAGACCTGTGATGAAGTTCAGCTTCTTGGATCCATCAGTAAAACCTGTGGTCAGTTTCCTGAGAATTTGTACCACAGGATGGACTCTTCCCTCCTCTCTCCCCTCAGGATTCCAAAGCAATCAGTTCATCAGTTAGAGATGAAGAAGGCCACCTAGACTGCTGAGCTCCGTCATCTCAGTCGCTGCCCCAGCTTATGGACTTAATAGGGTGGTGCTTAACTGCTGCAGGAAGCACTGCAGTCCCTGATCCATGGGAAGGAGAGCTACTGTCATTATGGCATCGATGGCCAAATCAAATGATGAGGATGGCAATTAATACTAATTCTAATATACAAGCAATAACCAATATTTATTGATCATTTACCAAATATCGGAACAAGACCCAATTCTTTGCATTGATATTCTCACTTAATGCTCACAACATATTTATAAGAAAACTTTCATTATTACTCCCATTTTACATATGGAAAAACTGAGGTGCAGCAAAATTAAGGAACTTGGTCAAGTTCATACAGTGAGCAAGACTTGGAGACAACAGGAGAGAAGTTTTTTGGAAAAATGTGAAAATGCCTACATTATGCCTTGAGATGGCATTCAGGAAGAATAAAGAAGCAGAAGGAACGAATGAGAAGAGAAAAAAGTTTGCAGAGTACTGTTTAAGGTATAAAGTTGGCAGAGTCTGGTGGAAAAGCTGGTGTGAATAGTAAAAGAAGAGAAGCTTCAGCAATGTTTTCATTCACTCCATGCTTTCTTATGAGTCAGATTACAGGTCACATTGCTTTTTGACAGTAGGGAACCTGTCTGCTGCTTTGACTAATTACTTGTCTGTTGATCATGTTTTCTGTGAAGTTAAACTGCGTCCTGGTGGTGAATGCAGAGTTTATACCTTGAACCCTACTCTCCTCTTGCAGTGTGTCTCCCGCAAATTCATACGCTGAACCCTAACCTCCATTGGAATGGTACTTGGATGGTACATCTTACTCAAGATAGGATACATCTCTCTCCTGGCAAGACCTGCATATGCTCAATTGCAATGTCAATTGCAATTTATCTTCTCAAAGAATGAAAGGCACATCCTTTTTGGAGGCAGTCTCTGGGCAGCAGAACTGCGCTGAGTAAAGATGGAAATCAAAGTTGGGGGAACAGAGGTCTCAGGACTTCTGGTCAGAAGCCAGAAACTGCTAACCTTAGAATTTTGTTAGAGTCTAATTTGGGCCTGAGGGAGATGGTGCAGTGTAAAGAACCTGGGCTTTGAAGTGACCTGGAGAAAATTCTCTACCAACCAAGAGAAAAGAATGCCTGCTTGGAACAGTGACTCAGAAGAATGAAATGAGACAGTGGACATACAAGCCCTGGAATTATTCTCGTTACACAGAGGGCACCCCGTGGCTGGCTTGTGGCTCTTTACATGCTTCCTTTGTATATGCACTAAACTTGTTTTAAAAGGACCTGTCTTGATGTTCCCTCTGACATGTGGATACTAACATACAACCAGGAGTGGGGGAGAACAGAAGTTCAGTGGATTAGACAAAGGAGAATGAAGGGAAAGGAGGCGAGTGGGAGTAGAAAAGACAGCAGAATGAATTGAATATCTCCTTTCTATCCATACATGTGAATACATGACCAATGTAACTCCACATCATGTACAACCACAAGAATGAGATCTTAATTGGAACAAGTTATACTCATTCTAAGTTTATATAATATGTCAAAATATACTCTACTGTCATGTATATCTGGAAAGAACAAAAAAGAAGAAGAAGAAGGACTTGCCTTTGGGAGTAGCAAATAACAGGAGCACTAAAATATTGGGTCCACTCATTGCTAAGATGGAAGATGGAGCCGGGTGCGGTGGCCCAAGCCTGTAATCCCAGCACTTAAGGAGGCTGAGATAGGAGAATTACAAGTTCGAAGCCAGCCCCAGCAACGGCGAGGTGCTAAGCAACTCAGTGATACCCTGTCTCTACATAAAACACAAAATAGGGCTAGGGATGTGGCTCGTGGTCGAGTGCCCCTGAGTTCAATCCCCGGTACCAAAAAAAAAAAAAGAAAGAAAGAAAGAAGAGGGAAGAGAATGTGGTAAATATCCTAAAATAAGGAGAGTAGAGGGGGCAGCTACACAAAGACAAACTGAATCTGCTGAGATGCCTGAGAATGAGGAGCTGGCTTGTGCTGGGAAAGGTCCTGAGTCCCCAGGACATGCTCTGGACCTCCCCCTGTTTATGTGTTTTCTGGGGCCTGGGTCATGTCCTGCTCCTTCCTCTGCCTTACATGTAGATTTCCTGTGCTGTCAAAGAATAGGTTAGGAACAAAAACAAAAAAAAGCATCGTGAATTTCAAACTAACCTGTGGGCTCTTGGATAGCTGCTCTGCTAGAAGGGTTTACTAAGTCAGGAAGATCGAGTGTTGGCCATTTTTGAAAACCTATTTATAAACTTCCTTTATCAATGTTCTCCTGAACTCTATCTTTACATGTGAAAAAAAAAAAAGTCCAGTTAATTCTATTCCTTTGCACACAAAGCAGGATTTACAATGACAGATTCACACTGTGCAGGGGTGTGGGGAGGGTAGGGGGGTTCTCCAGAATGTGTAGCTTTTATGGACCAAACTTACTGAAGTTGAAGCATGTAAAATGTTAGAAACATAAAAATTGTCAGCATTAAAAAAAAAAATAAGGCTCAGGCTCATCTTATCTGTGCTTATTTGCAGTATGATATAATTTATTGTACTTTTTGCAAATGTGCTGGCCTTGTGAATTGTCTTCATTTCACTACAGAAGCTACACTGAGTCATTTGCTACCTTGGTGCAGGATTTTCTTTTCTGTTTTCATATTTATGAATTTGTCCTCCCTGAAAATATCAAGGTCACTTTCTGTCATTTGTGGCAAAATGCAGAAGGTTTAACTAAAGGTGATGTTGATTATGCATGCATCCAAATATAGATATGGATCTTCAATATTTATTTAAAAACCAGAAACCCTTAGTGGGAACACATACAAAGGCATAAAGTAAGCAAAACAAAGCAAAATGGGGAAAAAAATGAAATGAAATCTGAAATATGTTTTCTTAACCCTTAGTATCATGCTGTATGAGATCACAGAACTTGGGCTCTGTGATGACTAGTTTTGGGTTAATTATAAGAATCTAAAATGAAAATAACAAGAAATAGCCAACAAATTAAGTTTTCAATCAAACTGGGATTTTTTTGGGGGGAGTAGGGGTACTGGGATTGAACCCAGGGGCACTCAACCACTGAGCCACATCCTCCGCCCTACTTTTGTATTTTATTTAGAGACAGGGTCTCACTGAGTTGCTTAGCGCCTCCCTGTAGCTAAAACTGGCTTTGAACTCACGATCCTCCTGCCTCAGCCTCCGGAGCTGCTGGGATTACAGGCGTGGGCCACCACTCCTGGGCCAAACTGGGATTTTTATTTAGTTGATATTTTTCTCTTCTGGGGATGAACTTTTTTATTTAAAAAAAAAAAAAAGTGAATCCAACTCCACATCTATTTTGAAATAAAATAAAACAAAGCAAAAATTAAAACAGAAAATTTAAGATTATAGACAATTTACTAAGTTCCTTTTTATACCGTCAGGTTATAATTCTGGAATATCAACAATTTCCTCAAACATCAAGGAACAAAGGATCAAGCACAGTAGGTAAAAATGGAGAGAAAATTTCAATGGATGGTATTCACCAATTGTCCTGTTAATTTTACAGAAGCATGTAGAGAGAGAATCTTCAAGTTAAAACTCAGATTCAGTAAGACCCAAAAGATAGAGGTCATCTACAGAAACTGAGGCATCCTGACATATGCCACAGAACAACTGAAAGCATGACCTTGGATGCCTAAGGAAACGGAGAACTCTGAGAATTCAAAGGAGAATTGAACTGCAATTTGCATGCCAAATAAAGACATTCTGAACATGGAAGGATTCAGAAGATTTAATGCCTATGCGTCCTTTCATAGAAAATATTATCCACCAAAACAAGGAGATAAATCAAGGAATAGATTAAGGAAGCAGCAGCTCCAACAATAGAGCCAGGAAGGGAAATCCCTGGATGACCACATGGTTCCCTGGAGATCAACACGCTCAGATTAGGAAAGAAGGAAGAGGACCTGGGCAGGAAGTTTCCAGGAAAAAGAGGAAAATGATTGGCCATCTGACCCAATAAATGTATTGTTTAGATGTGATTCATTTTGTGTGTGTCATTATTTTCTCTTTTTTTGTATTATTATTTTTATTATGATTAAATATACACATACAGTTCAGTGGCAATAAGTACATAAATACTGGTAGGTAACCATCAATGCTATCTCCAGAACCTTCAGAGCCTTTTCATCTTCACCAGTTGAAACATTCTACCCATTGAACAATGACTGCCCATTCACCTACCCTAAGATCAGGGCAATCACTGTTGTTTTCTGTTTCAATTATTATGAAAAATATAGGTATCTCATATAAATGAAATCATATAATATTTATCTATTGTGACTGACTTATTTCACTGAGCACAAGTGAGATTCATGTGATTCATAAATGTAGCAGCACATGGCAGTATTTACTTCTTTATTAAGGCTGAATATTTTATTGTATGTGAATACCACCTTTTGCTTATTCATTCATCCATGAGGGAACACCTGGGTTCTTTGGTCATTGTGAATTATGTTGCCATGAACACAGGTGTACAAATGCTTGTCTGAGTCTCTGAATTCAATTACTTGGGGTATATACCAGAAGTGAAATTGCTGGATCATTTGATAATTCCATGTTTAATGTTTTGAGAAATTACTCTTCGTGTTTTCTACAACCTTCAACCATTCTACATTCCCATGAGCAAGTATAAGGGTTCCCATTTGTTCATGTAATTGCCAACGCTTGTTATTTTCTGTTTTCTAGAAAATAGTCAATCTAATGAATGTCAAGAGTTACTTCATTGGGCTTTTGATTTGTATTTCCTAATGATTAGAGATGGTGACTATCCTTTCATGTGCTTATTGGCCATTTATATCTCCTCTTTGTACAAATGTCTGGTAAAGTCCTGTGCCCATTTGTTCATGGAGTCATTTTTTTATTGTTGAGTTGTATAAATTCTTTTTATGTTTTAGATAAAAACCTCTTACAACTATATTAATTGCAAATATTTCCTCCCATTCTGTGGGTTACCTTTTCACTCTTTTTGCAACATCTTTTGATGCACAAATATTTTTAATTTCAGATGAAATCCTGCTTATTTAGTCTTTCATTCATTGACTCTGCTTTTGGTTTCATATTCAAGGAATCATTCCATATCCAAAGTCATAAGACTTTTCCCTTAAGAGTTTTCTTCTAAGAGTTTTATAGTTTAGATTTATGTTGGAGTTTTTGATCCATTTTGAGTTGATTTCTATATATGAGGCAAGAGTCCAAATTTATTCTTTTGTATGTAAATATTCAGTTGTCAAAAATAATTGATCATATATGTGAAGATTTACTTTTGGGCTTTCTACTGTATTACATAGGTGTATATATCTGCCTTTATGTCAGTAACACACTGTTTTGATTGCTATAGCTTTGTAGTAAATTTTGAAATAAAAAGTGTGAGATTTCCAACTTTGTTCTTCTTTTTACGAATTGTTTTGGCTCTTATAAGTTCCTTGAGATTCAATACAAATTTTAGTATATATTTTTCTATTTTTGAAAAAAAAAAAACTGCCAGTATTGATATGGATTGCATTGAATCTGTAGGTTACTTTGTGCATTTTTAATATTTTAACAATACTAAATCTCCCAATCTATGAACATGGGATATCTTTCCATTTATTCATGTCTTCTTTAATTTCTTTCAGCAATGTTTTGTAATTTTTGGTGTATCAATATTTTGCCTCCTTTGCTAAATTTATTTTAGTGTTTTGTTCCTTTTGATGTTATCATAAGTAGAATTGTTTTCAAAATTCCAATTTGGGTTTTTTATTGTCAGTGCATTGAAATGCAACTAATTTTTTGTTGTCTTTGTACACTGCAACTTTGCTGAATTTATTAGGTTTTTTTGTGGACTCTTTAGAGTTTTCTACATATAAAACCATATTACCTATGAATAGAGATAATTTTACTTCTTGTTTTCAAATTTGGAAAGGTATCCTCTTATGTCTTTTTCTTCTCTAACTTCTCTGGGCTAACTTCCAATATTATACTGAATAGAAATGAAAGGACATGTTAGCTTTTTTCCTGTGCTTAGGAAAAAGTTTGCATTTTTTTCACAATTGAATATGATGTTAACTGTGAGTTTTTCATAGCCTTTATTATGCTGACATAGTTTCCTTCTATTCCTTGCTTGGTGAGCATTTTTATCATGAAAGAATATTAATTTTTTTCAAATGCATTTTCTGCTTTAATTGAGATGATTATATGTTATTTCCTCTTCATTCTATTAGCATGGTGCATTACATTGGTTGATTTTTGTATATTGAACTATCCTTGTGTTTCAAGAATAAATTATAGTTAGCTATTATATATGATTCTTTTCACACATTATTGAATTAAGTTTGCTAGTATGCTGTTGAGAACTTCTACATAAATATTCATTGGGAATACTGTTCCACAGCTTTTTTTGGGTTATGTTTTTGTTTTTGTTTTTGTTTTTGTTTTGGTAGTATCTCTGCCTGATCTGGGATTCTAGGTAATGGATTCAGAATAAATTATGAAGTGTTCCTGCCTACTCAATTTTTTTGGAAGAATCTGAAAAGGAGTAGTGTTACTCCTTCTTTATAAGTTTAGTGGAAATCACTAGGGAACCCATCTCCCAGTTTTCATTGTCAGGAGGTTTTTGGTTACTGATTTAATCTTCCTTACTAATTTAGGTCAATTCTATTTCTTTATAATTCAGTTTTGATGGATTATGTGGTTCTAGGGATTTGTTCATTTCATTGGATTATCCAACTTGTTAACATACAATTATTCATAATATTATCTTATAAATTTTTTTTTTGGTACCAGGGATTGAACTCAGGGGCACTCGACCACTGAGCCACATCTCCAGCCCTATTTTGTGTTTTATGTAGAGACAGGTTCTCACTGAGTTGCTTAGCACATCGCCGTTGCTGAGGCTGGCTTTGAACTTGTGATTCTCCTGTCTCAGCCTCCCAAAATGCTGGGATTTCAGGCCTGAGCTACCACGCCCAGCTTTATAATTCTTTTTGTTCTCATAAAGTCAGTAATTATGCCTCCTCTTTCATTTTGTATTTCATTATTTGAGTCTTATCTCCTTTTTCTTAGTAAATCTGGCAAAAATTTTGTCCATTTTGTTGATCTTTTCAAAGATCCAACTCTTGTTTTCATTGCTTTTCTCTATTATTTTTCTTTTGTTTATTTCCTTCTGTTTTAATCATGATGACTTCTTGCCTTCTGCTAACTTTGGACTTCAGTTTCTTTTTCTGGTTCTTTAAGGTGTAAAGTTAGTTTGTTGATTTGTGATCATTCCTCTTTTCACTGTTTTTACAGGTACAAATTTCCTTTTTGCCCTGTTTTTGCTGAATCTCATACATTTTGATATATTGTACCTTAATTTTCACTTGTCAAGATATTTTCTACTTTCCCTTGAGATTTCTTCTTTGACTCATTTCTTGTATAAAAATATCTAATTTCCACATATTTGTGAATTTTCTAGCTTTCCTCTTGTGTAAATTGCTAGTTTCATTCCACTATGGTCAGAAAGGATATTTTACATGATTTCAATCTTTTTACATTTATTAAGATTTGTTGTGGAGCCTAACATATTGTCAACCCTGGTTAATACTGCATGTGAACCTTAGAACAATGTGTATTGTATTCTGTTGCTATTGGGTATAGTGTTCTATAAATGTCTTTAGGTCCAACTGGTTGCTGTTGTTCTTCAAGTCCACTATTTTCTTACTGATATTTCACCTGGTAGTTGCATCCATCACTGCAAGTGGAGTACCAAAGTTATCTTCTGTTTTGTAGAGCCATCTATTCCTCTCCTAATTCTGTCAATTGCTTGTTTGATGTATTTTAGAGTCAATTCTGTCAATGTTTGCTTGCTATAATTTTGGAATCATATGTATTTGGGACATATACGTTTTGTTCTCACCATTTTGTTTGTTTGAGATGGGGTCTTGCTATGTTGCTCAAACTATTCTCAAACTACTGGTCATGTGAGCCACCTGCCTCAGCTCTTGAATAGCTAGGATTACATGTATGTTCTACAGTGCTCAGTCTGGCACATATATGTTTATAATTGTTAATAGCTTCTTGGTAAATGGACTGGTCATTATGTAATGTTCTTCTTTGCTTCTTGTAATAGTTTTTTGAGTATTTCGTCTATTCACGTAGTCTTTTTTTATCCACTGTGCTGGGAATTAAACTCATGACCTCATGCATACTAAGCAAGCACTCTACCATGGAGCCACCCTCCCAGTGCTTCCTTTTAGTTACTATTTGCCTGCAATAACTTTTCATATGTTTTCGCTTTTAGCCTATACATATCTTTACATCTAAAATGTGAACAGTATATACGTGTGTAGTTTAGTCTTCATGTGTTCTCTTCTTCCATTCTACCAATCTATGCCTTTGGATTAGGGAATTTAATACATTTACATTTAATTACTGATAGTGAAGGACTTATTTTTGCCTTTTGTTGTTTTCTGCATATCTTATAGCTTTCTATTTCTCATTTTCTCCACTACTGATGTCCTGTTTAATTTTTTTGTAGTGACACATTTTGATTCTCTTTTCATTTCCTTTTGTGCATATTCTATATGTATTTTCTTTGTGGGTATGATCAGTATTTTATATAACATCCTAAATTTATAACAATGTATAAATTGACACAAATTTAACTTCTGTGATGGCTCATTTTGTGTGTCAACTTGACTACACTACTGAGTACCCGGATTAAATATTGCTTCAGGGTGCATTTTTAAATGTATTTCTGGTTAAGATTAGCATTTGAGCCTGTGAACTCAGCAAAGTAGAGTGCTCTCTTCAATCTAAGGAGAAATCATTCAATCCATTGAGGGTCTGAATAGAAAAATAGGTGGAGGAAGAAGAATCATCTATTTTTGTATTTGCCAGCTTGAGCTGTGAGATCAGTTTTTCCTTGCTCTCAGGCTTGAATGTGTACCATTCGCTTCTCTGATTCTCGAATCTTTAGACTTGGACTGGAATGTTTCCAGCTTGCAGATGGCAGGTTCTGGTACTTGACAGCCTCCATAATAATAGCCAATTCCTAAATCTCTTTTTATGAATATGTATATTTATCAATCTAATCAATCCATAATCTCCAATTGGTTCTGTTTCTCTGGAGAACCCTGACTAATATAACTTCAATACCATACAAAAACTTTATTCATTTATAGCTCTGCTAGTCTTATGTTATTGATTTTACTAATTACATAAATAAAATACTATAGTGCTCAATTAGCATACATTTATAATTGTTATGCATTTACCTTTTGAATTCTTTAAAAATTAAAAAATGAAGTTATAAGCCAAAAGTACAATAAAACTTTTTCTAACTCATGTACTTCCTTTCACTAAAGAATTTTCTGTTTTTGTATGGCTTCAAGGTTTTTTCTAGTATCTTTTCATTTTAACCTAAAGGATTCCTTTAGTATTTCTTCTTGGATAAATCTAATAATAATGAACTGCAGAAGATTTTTATTTTTGATGGAGGGAGCCCAGACATGTCTTTTTGTTCATTGATTTCTGGAAGACAGTTTTGCTGTATATAGAATTTTTGGTTGACAGAGGTTTCCCCCACCCCCGCCTTGGTTTTTTTGTTTTTTAAGCACTTTTAATATATCATCTCACTGTCTTCCATTTTACAAGTTTTCTGCTGAGATAGCTACCAGTAATCTTATCAAGGCTCCCTTCTATATAACAAATCACTTCACTCGCTGCTTTCTTGACTCTGTCTTTGGAGTTGAACAATTTGATAATCATGTGCCTCAGTGTGGGTCTCTTTTGGTTTATCTTAATCAGCATTTGTTAAGCTTTTTGGATTTGTAGATCCATGTATTTCTTCTAATTTGAGAAGTTTTCAGACATTATTTACTCATGTAATATCTCTGCCTTCCCTTCTCCTATAATTCTTATAATGCATGTCTTGGTCTATTATTTGGTTTTGCATAAATCCCTCAGGCTTTGTTCAGTTTTCTTTATCCTTCTTTTTTTTCCTTTTGCTCCTCAAACTGGATAATTTCAAATGACTTTTCTTCATATTTGTTGATTCTTTTTCTATTCTTTCTATTTGTCTGCTTTTGAACCCCTCTAGTGAATTTTTATTTTGCGTGTGTGTTATTTTTTTAATATTCTAATTAGGTATACATGACAGCAGAATGAATTTTGATTCATTGTACACAAATGGAGCACAACTTTGATTTCTCTGGTTGTACACAATGTAGAGTCGTACCATATGTGCAGTCATGCATGTACCTAGGGCATTGATGTCCATATCATTCCACCATCTTTCTTGAATTTTTCAATTCAGTTATTGTGTATTTCACCTCCAGAATTTCTGTTTGGATTTTTTTTTAGAATAATTGCTACTTCATTTTGTTATTTTTATTTCATTTACATATTGTTCTCTTTATTTCCCTTAGTTCTTTGAACACACTTTTTTTTTTTAAGTAGTGTGCTGCATATGTTTCTTTAGAAACTATTTCTGGAGATATATTTTGTCCTAATCACTGGGTTATGTTTTCTTGTATGGCTTGCCATTTAAATTGGGCTTCTTCAAAACAAAACAAAAACAGCTACTTTTTTCAGTCTCACAGACAAACACAGAAAACCTGCACAAATTTGTGGCCCTGTAAGCCTTCAGAACTACCTGAGGTAATGGCTTGAAGGGCTCCCATGTCTTTTCTGACCATCTGTATTGACTTGGCCCATGTGTATGTGCTTTTTCTTTTCCCCTCCAATTTTCTCTAGATGCTTTTAAATGTCTTGATTTCTGAAACAGTCACCTCCCAGTTTCTTGTGGGGTTAAATGTTCTATTATAGTGTCATGGTTATAACCTATTGTCTCCAGATGTCCACTGATCTTCAGCTACTCTGAAGTTTTCATGTGCACCTATTACTGCTTTCCACAGCTTCTAGTTTAAGATCCAAACTGTCCTACCATGACTTAAGTCAAAAGTTATCCTTCATTTACAAAAAAATGATGCTCTTCTAAGTAAAAGTAAAATCGTTTGGCATAAAGTTAAACATGAGGCGGGCGCGGTGGCGCATGCCTGTAATCCCAGCACTTTGGGAGGCTGAGACAGGAGAATTGTGAGTTCAAAGCCAGCCTCAGCAACCGCAAGGTGCTAATCAACTCAATGAGACCCTGTCTCTACCTAAAACACAAAATAGGGCTGGGGATGTGGCTTAGTGGTCGAGTACCTCTGAGTTCAATCCCCGGTATCAAAATAAAAAAAAAGGTTAAACATTGTTGTTCACTAAATATAATAAATGTTTTGAGAAATCATTTGTTTTGAAGTTTGGAGATTAGAATTAAGAAGGAAACAAACTACAAAGATGATAAAACTGATGAAATTCTTCAATTTATTTACTTTGGCTCAAAACAAAATGGTCAATTTTTGGTTTTATACTATCTTTCCCTCTCTCCTCCCAGAAAGTTGTATAACTTTCTAATTACATTTTAATTAGCTTTTCTTGAAGTATACTCTTTTTGTACCATTTTTCCTCTTTATTCAATATATTTTTTTTATGAACTAAATGTTCATGTACACCCAAATTCATATGTTGAAACCCTAACCACTAATTTCATTGTATTTGGAGATAGGCCTTATGAAGATAACTAGATTTAGATCATATCATGAGGGTAGAGCCCCAGGATAAGTTTAGTGCCCTTATAGGACAAGACAGTAGGGAGTTTGTTTTTTCTCTACACCCACGAATCTTACCTGCAGTATAAGGACACAGAAGTCTACAAGCCAGGAAAGGAGCCCTCACCAGAACCTAACCTTGCTGGCACTTTGAGCTGAGACTTCAAGCCTCCAGAACTGTGAGAAAATAAATCTCTGTTGTTGAAGCCACCTAGTGCATGGTATTTTGTAATGGCAGCTTGAGATGATTAAGACATCATTTATTGAGCACTTTCTATGTGCCCAGCACTGTGGTAAATATTGAGAATGAAAGAAAAACTAAGACATAGTTCTTCATCTTAAGAATCACAGATTCTAGCTAGCACCACTAACATATAAATCCATAATTTCAGTACAAAATGATCAATGCTTCAGTAGACCAAATCATTGAACAATACATGAGCACAGAGCCTTTAAATATACTATCATTGAGTGGATAGGTTTTATGTTTGGAGATGTATTTAGGCTCATTATAATTTCAAAATTCTGGGTCCTATGTAAGAGTGAATTGTGGGTTTGGGACTGTGTTCTGTCCTTTAATGGGAGATGAATCAGTTCATGGATCAGCTGCTCAGCAATTTCTTCCCAGGTTGCCATTGAACTATGGGATAGTTAAACTTCTCCAGCCTTTTATTTTTGTTTCTCCATCTATAAGTTGAGATGCTAACACTTTTCATGAACTTCTGTATAAGGTTAGATTAAACAATGGCATACTGCTCAAAATCAGATGGGGAAAAACAAGCAGAAAGATGTGTGTTTCATTAAGATGAAAAAATTATGTGGGATCAATTACTAACATACAGAATTAAGAAGTCTGCTTCTCTAACTCTGCGCTTTTCACACTGTAATAGACATAAAAATCATCTTGTTGGAATGCATCTTGTTGGGCAGATTTAGATTCAGAGAGTTCTGCAGTCATCCCCAACCTGTTCCTTTCTAACAAGCTCCCAGACATACTGACACTCCTGTTTGCTGGACTATAAGATGAGTAAAAAGACTCATAGTGATTTGAGACCCTACTGTAAGTTTAGATACAATTTTCATATTTTCTAAAAGTATATTTACTTACCAAAACCACCAATGCATCACTTAAGATGGTAGTTCCCATTTTTTTTCATCTCAGAACACTTTTTACAATCTTTAAAAATTATTTTGGAGCCAGGCAGGGTGGCACACGACTGTAATCCCAGGGAGGCTGAGACAGGAGAATCGCAAGTTCAAAACCAGTCTCAGAAACAGTGAGGCACTAAGCAACTCAGTGAGACCCTGTCTCTACATAAAATACAAAATAGGGCTGGTGATGTGACTTAGTGGTCCAGTGCTCCTAAGTTCAATCTCTAGTAAAAAACAAACAAACAAACAAAAAACTATTTTGGAAACCAAAGAGCTTATATTTAGCTGTATTTACTGCATTTGAAATTAAGAACAAGAAAATTTGAAAATACAAGATATCAGCCTACATCTGATTATCTGTCAGAATGATTAAAGTCATTTCACATCCTCTAGCCTCAGGAAAACTGTACTCTACAGTAAGAAGAAGATGAGAATAAAAAAGCAAGTAGTGGCTTTACTATAATAAAAATTATTTTGACCTCCAAGACCTCATAAAAGGAACTGCTTAAGATAATCTTTCAGTGCACACAACCATACCATAAATTCTACATAAATCAGTTAACAACTTACTATTTAACTTAAAAATGAGTTTATTTGAAATCTAATATATACAAACCAGCATGTTAGGTCCCCAAGCCCTTACATTAAAATTATATGGTTGCTGGGCTCGGTAACACATGCCTGTAATCCCAGCGGCTCACAAGGCTGAGGCAGAAGGATTGAGAGTTCAAAGCCAGCCTCAGCCAAAGCAAGGTGCTAAGCAACTCAGTGAGAGAAAAAAAAAGTGTATGGTTAAATCTGTTATTCCCAACTCTGGGAACTTCTGAAAAAGCCAATTTGAAACATTATCCAAGCAAATTAGATCAGTATATCTGGAAATTAATATTGTTTTCAAAATTCAACTGGTGATTCCAGTGTGCAATCAGGATTGAAAACCACTGGGTTAAAGAAGCAGGATATAAACTAAAGAAGCCCACAGTAGAAGAAAGTGTGCACATAGGGTCATTATTGCTTAGTGGCTTGATGAACCAGGTTAGAGTCTTGGTACTAACACTAGTCATGTGATCATACACAATACAGTATCCTTATCCTTTCTCACCTTCAATTTCTTTAGCAGTAAATTGGAGTAGTAATGGTCCATCTTAATAGAGTTGTTCTGAGGATTCAAGGAGGTCAGGCATGGAAATCACATAGTAAATATTCATCAAATATTAACATCATTAATAGAGACATTAAGCACTGCAGAACCTTACCAGGCAAGATGTGAATTAAGAAAGTCTTTAGGGATGGGAGTATCAGTGGAAATATTTTATATGGACCTTGAAGAGAGAGAGAATTAATCCAAAGGCAATTGCAACTCTTAGTATCACTCCAGCACAAATTGAGTTAACACAGTTCAAGGTATGATTGAATAGGTTGTTTTTGTTTTTGTGTTTGTTTCTTTAATCCCTCATGGAGAAAAGGACCCAAACTAGTAGATTTGGCTGGACAGAAAGGATTTTTGGCTAACGTCGATGAGTTCTGAAAGAGTTTATTGATCTCCAACACTACAGCTTTCTCCCCTGAATCCGTGACAGACCAGCCTGGCTATACTGCATAAACAGTCCCATTTACTGCTAGTATGCAAACATTACTTTGGCATTAACATAGAAAATGTGAATCAGAAAGTGCTATTCATAAATAAAATATTTGGAAAGGAAGAAAAGCCACCACAGAGTTAATCTATCTGTAAAGTCAAAGAAAAGAGGTATAAATAGAAAATACAGTGTTGGCATCAAGTAATAACTTGAATATATGGAAATAACCTGGCTAATTTGGTTGGTATAAAAATATTCAAGCATTCTTCCAAATTGGTTACCCTCACTGACCAAAGTATTTAAATAATTAACAAATCTTTAACTGTGGTAGGTAGATAATGCTCAGAATGTGTAACGAAAAGGTAAGGCATAACAAAAATGGTAAAGGGCAGAAATTAACAGGGCATATAGTTGCTCAGTCAGACCCAGTGTCAGCAATAAACATGGCTCCTCTGTGCTCATGTGTGCACACTGACCATCAGCTCTGGGGTAAGCATCATCTCTTCTCCCTTTTTTCTTACCACTGTTTTATGAAAATGGACTTTTCAAAATGTCTCACCCAAAATTTCAGTAATCCCAGTTTTTGTTGCAGAGATATCTGAGAGAAAAATAATTTTTAAAGTTATTAATGTCAATGATCTTTGTTTTAAAATGATCATTTAGAATACTCCTGGCCTTGTGGAAAGCTAGAGTAAAACAACAGGGAGAAGTAATAATGTAAGTTCTGTCTATGGCAAAAATAGGAGGTATTTTGTTTGTTTGTTTGTTTTTCAAAAGATTTGAAAAGACCAATGAAGTTCAAGGGAGAAGGGAGAAGGCTTTATAGCTTCAGATCTCAGAGAAACAGCAGAATATAGTTCTCCAGCATTTGATAAACCCCACAATCTCTTGTGTGAAACAAGAAGTATGGGTGCCCTTGGTAGCTTCAGGAGGTATGGGTTTAAGATTGAATGAGGGGGCTAGGGTTGTGGCTCAGTGGTAGAGAGCTTGGCTAGCATGTGTGAGGCACTGGGTTCAATTCTCAGCACCATATATAAATGAATGAATAAAATAACGGTCCATCAACATCTAAAAAAACAAAAAGATTGAATGAGGAGCCAGTGCTGTGGCATACACATGTAATCCCAGCAACTTAGGCAACTGAGGCAGGAGGATTGCAAGTTTGAGGCCAGTCTTGGCATCTTAATGAGACCCTGTCTAAATATATAATAACAGTTTTTTAAAAATAAATAAAAAGGACTTGGAATGTAGCTCAGTGGTAGACAGTGGAAGAACATTCCTGGGTTCAATCCACAGTACTGCAGGAGGAAAAATAGAAAGGATTGAGGAATCATAGAGACAAGCCACCTTTGCAGAGAGTAGTCTGTCCATGACATCAAGAGATAAAATACTGAGTTTAGTTAGAGAGATATAAAGTTTTGGTATCTCATCACAAAAACACAAGCTTGAATATTAAGACTATTTGCCATCCCGAAACATGGCATTGATACCTCATCCACATAGACCTTACAAATGACTGATCCAAAAATAATTTGTCTCCTTCAGAAATTCCACAAGAGAGGTAGAGAAGGATGGAAACAGAAATTTTAAATAGGACAGAAAGCACTTAGACCAAAGGGGAAAATACGTTGCAAGTAACAAATGAACATTTTGACCAAATATATATTTATGTATTTAATTTCAATTACAAATTTTAAACCTTTATCGACCAACCACTTTCCTAAATTAAGAACATATAGCAGAAATGCAAGAGCTCAGAAAAATTATGATGAGATAATAAGGAGATGAACAAATATATATATATTTATGTACATATATAATTTCCATGTATTTCATCTAATTTAAGAAGTTTTCAGGCATTCTTTCTTCAAATAATATCTCTACCCACTCCTATTTCTATTTCTACAATTCTTATAATATGTGTATTAGTTTGCTAGATGGTGTTCCTTTAATCCCGTAGGCTCTGTTCACTTTTCTTTATTTTTTCTTTTTCCTCCTCAAACTAGATAATCTCAAGTGACTTGGTTTAACTGTTTATCCTCTTATATCTTTTGTATATTTAACATGTTAAGACATGTGTACATATTATTAGCTATTTATCAACAATGCATTTTTTAAACCAACAACTATGAATGTGGACATTTTAGTCATCCTTGGGTTAATGCTCTCTCTGCCAATTGAAGTAAGTAACTTTTGTGGAAGCATGAAGGAGAACAGTGGAGTGTAAGAGAAAAGGAAAGAGTGGTGGAGGAAAGAGTTTTCAGTAAATGGATCTTTAGGGCATGCTTTCCTGAAGGTCATCTCATCTCATTAATAATCCACAAAACTTTGAGTCATTTAGAAAGATACAAACATTTAAGACAAGAACATCAATAATAACAGTGACAGCTCACACTTAATTGTTGCTTATAATTTGCCAGACACTGTTCTCAGTGCTTTATATACATTTATAGTTACTTAACCCTCACAGAAACCCTATATGCCATATGTGTATATTACAATTTGCATTATTCTGGAGTTTCCATTTGCTCATACCTCACAGCATTTCCATCAAATGAAGAGCTATAGACAGGGCAGATGACAAAGCCATCTGGCCACATTTCTATAAGCCAGACTTCTGGGCAGTTTGCCAAGACATCATCACTCCCCACCACTGGAATGACTCCAGAAACACAAGGTCCTGCCCAGGTCACAAGATGATGATGATGGTCCATGGGGTAGCCCAACGGAGCAAATACCAACATTCAAAGACAATGTTGCTGATGGTGCAATTTCCTGCTTTGAATGTTTCACATTCCTGAGCATTCACAGTGAGGCTGAAATGAAGATTTATCCAGGACAGTAGGGGGTGTGCAGTGGGCAATTAGGCTATCACTGGTTATCACCGATTATTTTGTAGTGGTGACAGTTGTGACACTGGGAAACTTTTAGGCATGGCACTTTGAGAAGGTTCCATACCAAAATATCTTTTTCTATGCTTCTCTCCTAAGTGCCTGAAATTCCACAGGAAGCATGGCTATATATTATTATATATTATATACATATTATAATATTTATTATTCCACAGAAACCATGGATATATATATACATATATATACCATGCCTCTTTATAACTCTGTTCCCCCAGGCAAGATTACTTCATCTGAGGATTTCCATCTGTAAAATGGAGCTAATTCTCATTTCAGAAACTTGTTGTGAGAAATGGATGTGTCTGCACATAAGCTCACCCCCCCCCCCATATGGAATCCAGTTAAGCACTGAAACATCCAGTTAAATGTTCCACTAACATCAGTTTCCTCCCACACCTTCCTACCTAATTAACCTGATCCTCTTGGCAGGCCATGCAAGAGTACTTCGCTGAGACCGAATCTGACCACCTTGCCTGGAAGTGGCCCTTTGTGTAGTGGCCACCCACACTCTTTTGTTCGCTCTACTCCCCTGACCCTTGACCCAGTCCACTCACTCCAGTTCACAGAGTGGTGAGCCAAACTCACAGTGAAAGGGACATTTCCTACCTTTGGGGAAAAAAAAGAAAATGGGCAGAGAACCAACAGACTTGTGGTGCCTTCCATTTCCCATCTGTAAATTTCTCAAAATACTTTCCAGTAAGCAATCACTTAGGGCTCCTACTGTGATTAATAGTATTAAGTGTCTCAGCCATCTTGAGCATTCCAGATAAAATGGTTTCTTAAGAACATATGGTCACTGAATTATGAACAGGAGATGGTTCCATCAGTCTCTGTCCACGTGTGCTAGAATCTCAGAGGGATTACAGGAACCAGTCAATCAGTCAACAATGAAAACTCTCTTTGCTTGATTCCACAATAAATTAATAGTGTTTCTGTGAGTAAAACCCAGTGTCACCTCCAGAATCTGGAGACCCCGAGTCAGCAAGGCCAACTAGAATTGACGTCACAGAATGGCTCTTTCCTTTCCAGAGCACTTTAGAAAACAGTTCTCACTTTCATATTCATCTCAAATGCCACTGCCGTTGTATTTCACAAGTGCAAGTCCGAGGGGACACTGTGCTCTCTCTGCAAAACTTGCCTCAATATCTCATTACTGTGGTGGTCACTTTGTAGAAATGTGATTCTCAAACTGTCCAGTCTGACCACTGTGCCTTCCCTGCCCACTCACAGCAAGCTCAGCAGGATCCCACTATCGCCCAGAGCCACAGGTCTTACTTCAGGCTCCCCCTGCTCTTCCATTCCAGATCAGATGGATTAAGACAGACTGAGCCAGTGTTACAGCCACCCTCTTTATCTGTCTCCACATTCCTTCCTCTGCCTATTCACGCTGCTGCTGAGGTCTGGAGCAGCTTCCTGTAATCTCATGGGGGGTGGGATTTTCTCCCTCGGTGTGGCCTCTCAACCTAGTTGTTTTGGGCAACTCATTTCCTCCTCTCTTCTCACTTGAGCTCTATAGCTTCCTTTGCTCAGCCTGCTACCTCCCCTCTACCAGTGAGAGATCTCTTCTAAGCACTAGAATTCCAATGTGCTCCTGGGTTTCCTGCTGTCAGAGTGCAGGATTTCCTGAGACAGAGATGTATATGGTTGGGGCACTTCTGGGCTCTATCCTGACCACACCTCAGAGGTATCATTCTGCTCTGTACAATACATCATATTTATATCCCAGGGCATTGAGGTCTGGCTCTCTGTCCTTACTTTGATATATCATTTCCTTCATTCTCCAAAGCTGAGCAAAGCGGAAAATCCTTCATCTTCCAAGTACCTAACTCCTGCTCTCATCCTGGCTCTGTTTTGGGAGTGTTCTTTCTGTTTTAATCCCTAATCTGAAGGGTTTAATTAAAATAAAGGTTAAATAAATAGCTAGAAAAGCAAAGTGTTGCATGAAATATAATCATCCACTGAAATTCCCTGAGTACCCTAACTATTAAAAACACTGAATAATTAAAAAATAAAGGATTGCTAGAAATACCTCAATTAGGATAAATTCCCTGATCCTTTTAGTTTCCATTGGAGAAGAGTAAATGGACCTGTTAACAATTCAAAATACGTATGATATACAGGAGAGAACTCCTGAAGAGTCACTGGAACATGGCCACAGTGGTTAAGTCCATTTTAAATCTGGATGCTAACATTTACCAGTACAGACTCAAGGTAAAATACTAAATTTCTCACATGGTCAGATAACAGAAAATTCGAGCCCTTCAATTCCTGCCTTCCTATGTCCAGTTTTCCTATGTTGCCACCACTAAATATCCTGTTGCAACCCAGAATTCCCAGGTGTTTCACATGAGCTGAACATGGTTCCCAGTCTCCTAACCTTACTTCTGGAACAGAGTCTCAGAGGAACCCCTTTCAATTGCCTTTATTGCTGCCGCAAAGAATACATGCAGCAACCCAGGGTGGAGCTCGTTGAACTCCAGGCAATTCAAAGAGGTCCTCTGTTGACCACACCATAGCCACAAGGCTGGAGAGTATTGCAGCTGGTCATGATCAGGACTGAGGGCTTGAGCCTGGGCCTTCCTTCCAATTTCTCCTCAGTCTGTGGCAATTCAACTCACTCTTCCTCAATGTAGTACTGGGAGTTCCCCCAAACAGAGGACCCTGAGTCAATGTGTTGGCACTCAAGCTCTTTTTCTTAGGCACTTTTGCAGGCCACTATGCTGTCCCCAAGGAAGTACCTCTCCAGAACCCATAAATTGAGGGCTCCCAAACCACCAGTCTCCTTCAATAGCCACCTCGGGGTAGGAGCCAACCCAGAGGTTTCTCATTTTCTGTCCTCTTAGGAATTCATTTAGAGAATTTTATTCTTCTCTGTTATCCCTGGGCCTTAGTAAAAGACATCATTTTCATCCAAATATGTTAACTTTAGGTCTCAGAGGACAGGAGTTGGAAATCTTGCAGGCATCTGGACAATTGCCATATGAATTATTTATTCCCTCACCATAAACTAAAAGCTCTGATTATTTCCAGTTTCCACTAATTCCCACTAAGTGAACAGCCTACTGTGTTCTAAATTATGAATTCCACGTGAATAACTTGTTGACTTCTGAGTTCTATGTTTATAGCCCACTTCCCCTCCCACCCCCCAACCCCCATGAAGAGTAAATGTTCAGAAGAAAACTAGTGGTGCAGGCACTGCTGCCCTGGGGCTCTCTTCTTTTCCTAGGTGGTATTGGTCTCCCTCAATTCTCTGTTGGAGTTTCCCAGTGAATTCTAGCCTCTACTTCTAAATTCCACCACTCACTGCTTATAGATCTTCTAGGCAGTGCCATTACTCTGTTAGTTTTCTGTCACTGTGACAAATACCTGAGATAAGTAAACTTATAATGAAGAAAGGGTTATTTCAGCTCAATTTTAGAGGTCCATGGTCACTTGGTCTATTTGCTTTGGGCCTGTGGCAGCTCTGTACACCATGGTGGAAGCACAAGGTAAAGAAGCTGCTTATCTCGTGGCAGCCAAGAAGCTAAGAGAGAGAAAGAGGTCAGGGCCCCATATCTCCTTCAAGGGCACACCCCTAATGACTTATCTTCTTTCCACTAGGATCCACCACTTAAAGATTCCACCATATCCTAATTGCACCACAGGCTAGGGACTAAACCTTCAACACGTGGGCCTTTGGTGGTGGGGGGCACTGAAGCTCCAAACCATAGCATTCTGCCCCAGACCCCCAAAGGTTCATGTCCACCCCACAAAGCCAAATGCATTCAGTTCATCTCCAGGGTCACCAAATTCTTAACAGTTCCAGCATTGCTTAAAAGTCCAAATTCAAAGTCTCCTTTGAGACTCAAGACCAACTCTTAGCTATAGACCTCTATGAAAATCAAAAGAACATATTAAAAACTCCCAAGATACAATGTCCCAGGGAAAACACTGCCATTCCCAAAGGGAGAAATGGGGGCTTAGATGGGAAGAATCAGACCAAAGCAAGACCAAAACCCAGCAGGGTAAACATTAAATCCCAATGATGCATATTTAGCATCCAGGCACATGGTGGGAAGATATAAGCTCCAAAGGCCTTGGGCAGCCCAACCCTGTGACCTTGCTGACTGCAGCTCATGGTTTCAAATGTTTCAGTTAATGATCAGTTTGCTTCATTGTTCTTGGACCTGTAGCAAGGCAGCATGTCATGGTGAGGAACGTGTGAGAGAGCAATCTGCCCCACTTATTGAAGCTGGGAAGTAAAAAAAAGAGATACAGGAAGGGCCTGCACCTGTTGACCTATCTTTCTTCTACTAGATCCTATGTCTTCAAAGTTCTACCACCTTCCAGTAGTGCCATGGGTAACAGGGGTGTGGTGACAACCAAGACTTTAACACATGAATACCTGGGGAACATTCAAGATCCAAACTATAGCAATTACTCTCAAAAGAGACTCCCCTGGAGATCCTGAAGCTGAGTTACTCTGCAGGTGAGCTATGTTCAGACTGTTGTTCACATGCACCTCCTGAGTTCCATGAGCAGAAGCTCTTGGCTTGCTGTGAAGGTAATGGCAACCTCTCCAGGCATAGCCTCCTGTGCCCTCCTAAATGTGTGACATTCTGCCTGGAGTGGAGCATAAAATAAGTAGAGTGAGCTGGCCCTATGTCAAGCCATGCTGCACCCAGTTTGCTTCCCTGCCCATCACTTTCTTGCCTCAGAATCTAGTTTGGGGTCACTTCCTGTCCAGCTTCCAGTTCCTCTAAATTAGAATGAAAAATTGTCTCACTTTGGATGAGGTTACAGTTTTTCCCCCAGAAGATCTTCAACAAAAGGGGAATGAAAACCCCTCTCAGTAAAATCAGAAGTTAGACTTCTTTATGAGAATTGTGTTAGAATTGTATATGGCCATTCCTAGACTAAGATTGGAGGACACAGGCTGACGGATATATAATGTTCAGATGTCCTGGGATTAAAATGAGACAGATTCTGGGTCATTTGCTGGTGTGGAGTCAGAGCCTAAATTGGAGACTATATTTCATGATATAGATTATCTGGTTCCTCAAGGTTAGTTTGAATTGATATCTAGTCTAAGAAAGCCTCAGGGAAGTACTGTCCTTTTTAATCTCACAAGCACATGAGTAACTCTGCCAACTATAACACCATTTTAAAATAGAAGACACAGTCCCTGACTGAGAAAATTTAACATGAAACAGAAGAGAGTAAATCAATTTTAAAGTAAGGTATTGTGTCCACTTATGACATTAAAAACGCAAAAAAGAAAACTAGAAAAAAAATGAACAAACAAATGTTAGTTATTAAAAATTCTAGGCCTTTGTGGGGCTGAGCATCAGCAAATTTCTAAATAATAACCCACTAGCCCCATGACCGCCATGCTCTTGTCAAGGACAATAACTTATTTCTATTTGAGAAGTAAAGATTTCCTAACAAAAGGCTTAGAATTGAATGATACAGCTTTGTCTCCACCTGCAGGAATGAAAAGAATGAGTTCTTATTTATTAGCTGAAAATATGTATGGCCTCCAAGATCACCATTAGAAATATGAGGCCTGATCAGAGCTTAAGCTTCACTATTGTATTCTTCTATTCAAAGTTATAATTAGTTCAAAACAGGATCCATGAAAAGAATAAAAGACTAAATGCAAACTCTCATGCTTATTTTCATTGCTTTTTACTAAATTGTACTGTATGAATAGAAAAGTTCACAGTAAAATAGAAGGTAGGTCAGTGGGGAGGAGGAGGGAAGCCAGGGGAGGAAGGTGAGAATGAAAGGATAGATACTGGGGGAAAAGTTGGCCAAATTCTATTATATGCATGTATGAATAAATAACAATTAATCTCACTATGTATAATGATAATGCATTAATTTTTAAAAAGTGCACGGTCATAAATGCACAGCTTGATGAATGATCATCAAATAAACACACCCATGAAGCCATCGTCCAGCTCAAGACAGAAGGTGAGCAGCATCTTGGGGGCCCTCTCCCAAATCACACACACTTATGAAACCTGGATTCGACTGACATCTGTGGTTTCTGTTTTGTGTAGTTTCAGACATGATTGGTTCATGCTCATGTTCAAAGGTAGGTTTAGCCTACATTTTTGCTTAGCTAACTTTCTGTCATAAGACTCAGTCCAGATGAAAATGAGAGACTCAGGTTTACTTCCTCTGCCAAATCCATTTCTCATGGACGCCTTGCAGAACCACAGTACACAGTATTTAGGGAACACTCCTGCTTGACCCATGTGAAAGTGGGAGTATCCACAGGTTCCTACAACCAGCACTTAGAACACCCACACCCACACCAAAGAAGCAATTAAACCCTTTTGCTGATAGTCCTGACTAAAATAATTCTGCATCTGCTTTAGGTTATCTACTGTCCGGTATCTTGCAACTATTATTTCAAATAGTTTTTACAGATATTTGGTTGTTTCAGGCAGAAGGATGCAGCTAGTCCCTTCACTCCATGTGGGATGGAGGCAGAATTCTGGAGATCCACTCTGACAGTTCACTGCCTCTTGAGAAGAAAAAGTTTTTTAGAAACACAAAGCATCTTATCCTTATGCATTTCTATAATGGTTGTTTTCCTTTACCCAATATGTGTGGTTGCTACTTTTGTGACCACAGAGTCTGCAGATACTTTCAGGCTTAGATTTAAAATCAATTAAAAATTCCATCTCCCACTGGTTCATGTGGGAAAGAACAAATTCACATCTTAATGCTGAGAACACAAGGGGAAAGGTAGAAGCAGAGAGGGAGAATAGAAAGAAAATTATGAAACTTCAAAAACTATGAGAGGATTTATTTACTTTCCACTTCTAAAAGTATTATTAAAACCATTTGTTAGGATATTTCTAATGCAGAAATGCATTTGTTAAAACTATCAGAAAAAATATATTTGGATGTTTTGCACTCAAAGAATTAAACCAGTCTCCATGGGGGGACTCAGGAGGCTGGTGACCCCGACAGGTGCTTTTAGTAGCAAAGCGTCTAGTACATACATATTGTGGGCGCACTTCAGCTATTCAAACCCAGACAGAGGAAATGGGGGAATGGATGGGGGAGGGGGGTAAAGGGATAGGGCTTAGAAATGAATAAAAAGAGAAAATGGCCCAAAACCCTTTGCTGGGGCTCTTCATAGGATGAAAGCCTGCATTGTGTGAAGATGTGAGTCAAAATAAGAAGGTTATTCAGCTATCAGAGACTGCATCAAAATATAAAATCATTCTTTTCCAGCCAGTTTCTGAAACTACAAAAAAACAAACAAAAAAAAAAAAAAAACCCTCTTTATTACCTTATTAGCTTTTTTTTTTTTTTTTCTGTAGCCCATAGTCATTTCACATTTTCAGGGCAAAAATTAATTTTTAAAAATCTAAAGTCTCTCTTCTCTAACCTCTCAGCTGGTTTTGCATGTTCCTGTGAATTGGATGAATGCTTGGACTTAATCTGATGTTTGCCAAATTAAAAAAAAAATTAAAGTCCTGCAGCCCTCTTGTAAGTGTCTGTGGGAGCAGCCCTCCCCTCCTCTTCTCTTCTCGAAAACAGCTCCCCTCCGAGTCCCTGTCCCCACCCTGGGGCCCTTCAACTCCCTCTGTTTCCCTTGGATGAGAGCCTCACAGTAAATGGGCAACAGTTTTAAGCGAGGGGAGGAGGGGTTGAGAAAGAGAATTTGAGGCCAAATGGGGTCCTTGGATGAGAAAGAATTCAGAACTGCTGATATAACTCAATAGCATTCACTGTTGCAGAGTAATGAACTTTTTACTTAGTTAGCAGCAGTTCACCTAATGTCCTAGACTCTTTTGAGACCATTGTCCAAGAACAAAAGAAAGCCATGTGGTTCACGGCAGTGCATCTGCTCACGGTGCTGAGAGCCATGTGCCTTTTCTTGTGCAGACTTCTGTGCAAGGGAAAGACGAGCTCTTACCTTTGTCTCTCTGCCTGGTTCCTGGTGGGGCATTCTTTCTTATGAATAAACACAAGGAGAAATTAGGTGGCTTTTTATTCATTTTTGAAAAGGTAAACTTTGCCTGAAAAATTGTGGGTTATAACGATTATAATCTTCCATGTCCAGTGGCCTCAGACCTCTCTAAATAATAGATAATAGAGGGTCTATGAAATATCCAAATATTAATCCTAAGACTGTCTTCTAGTTGGTTGGCTGAGAATGCCATGGGATCTTTTTTTCTCATTTCTTCCATATTAATACGGCTACCTGAACAGAGGTAGTGATTTTCATTTGTTGTATTAATATCTGTGAATTACTTCACCTCCCCCACCCCACCCCCCAGTGATATTAGGGATTGAACCCAGGGCCTTGTGCATGCGAACAAAGCACTCTACCAACTGAGCTATATCCCCAGCTCCACCTCAGATAGAAGGAACATTCCTTTCAGGGTACGGTCAACTTCTAGGACAGTTATGCTGGAGGGAGACATTTATGCTTCCTCATGGTCTTAGCTTTTATTACCTTGTTTTATAATATTAAAAGCAAGGGAACATACTGAGAGTGAGATGGATCAAATTATGTATTTGCATGTACAAATATGGCATATTGAATCCTACTATATTATATAATTATAATGCACCAATAAAAACGAAATTAAGATAAAAAAAGCAAAGTTCTGAACATTTAAATCTAACTTGATTAAATATCAGGAGATGGGATATTCTGACGCTCCAGAATTTCTTCTTTTTGAAAGTTAGCCTGCTGGTATGAGAGTTGTACCTGGGAAAGCAGGTACTGATTTTGGTTTCCAAGTAGAACTCATGGTATTTGCAGTTCAAATATTTGAAACTCTCACTATTTGACTTAACGACCCATATTCTTGGGATATCACTGTGGATTTTGACTGCAGCAGATAGTAGTTAATCTAAGATCCTACATAAGTTATAAACTTATTGCTTGGCCAACAGAAAGTTTCTTCCAAATTAGCAGATGCTGTGACTTGCTCATAATACCTCCCTAATAAATATTTGTTAATTTGAGTTATCTAGGATAATATCTCTACGGACTATTTAGTAGCCAGATTCTTGAACATTCTTTCAATATCCGTACCTGATGGTTCCGTTCTCAGAAGTGAAAGGGAGGTGGGGGAAACAGAAGTGGTTCCCGGCTCTGGTCCCTTTCCTAAGATGTCAGAGCCACAGCTTTCTGAGGTGACTTCAGGTCAGAGCCCTGGAGAGGTCCTTGTTCAATGAAGTCACACAAAGAATCTGAAAGGATCCATTCAGGGGCACCTGAATGACTCCTGAAGGCTACAGCTGAGATTTCTATCTCTGATTTCAGCAGGAGCCCTGGGTGCCATTTGGTCTTTCCCTTCTCCATGCTGTTGAACCTGAGAAATGATGCAGCCTGGCTGGCACCTTTCCAGACCACTTCCTCTGGTAAGAAAAGAATAACAAGGCTTTGTAACATAGAAGAATGCACACTGCCTGTCCTGGATCCCCAGCCCAGGCAACAGCAGGATCCAAGTTCACAGAAGCCCAACAGAAGGGCATGAAAACAGTGCTGCTCACAGGAATTTAGGGCCACTCCCCACCCATGATGCCAGCCTCTATTATTTTTGCTTCCAAATTTGCTCCACGATGGGCCAGAGGGGTCCAGAATAAAGTTAGCAATCCAGCATAACAGCTGTGGTACTTATTGAATACAAGCCTCGCATTGTTCTGAGGTCTTTATAGGTCATGGTTTTATTCTTATTCTATAAGGCAGATACTAGTATTATTTCTATCTTACTGATAAAGAAAAGGGAGTGCTGAGGTCTTTAAATAAATCACCCAAGGTCCCAATGTGATGGTTCAAAAGTGTGTGTGAAATTCTTTGAAATTCCTTCCAAAGGTGGAGTAAAATTCTCCTCTTCCCTTGATGTGAACCAGATTGAGGGATGATTCTAATAAGTACAACGTAGTGGAAGTGATACGGCTAGAATGTAGGATGCGATCTCCCAATAATTCTCATGTTTTTCAACCTAATAATATGGAACACCTTGTAGTTTCCTGAGCAACTATTATTTCCAGCATCATAGTCCCCTTTTGGCCAAACTAACTCCTATTCTTTTAAGAATTCATACTAGGGGACATTTCATCTGAGTTACATCCCTTCCACCCCACCTGGCTTCTGCTCTTACTCCCTACTTCTGGAGAACCCCCAGCCCTCACCCCATGCTCCAGTATAACTGAAGATAGCAGAGTGTGCTGTGTTGACATTACCTGTTTAAATCCTTGTGACCCTAGTTGGGAAGCTCCTGGATAACAATTGCAGAACATTTACCTTTGTATTCCCAGTGTCTGGCAAATAGTAGTTGCTTAAGAAATGAGATAATACATGCCAAGTACTTAGCCTAACACTTGATATAGTAGGTGGTCAATTCATGGTGATGCCGCTGTTGCTAATTTATTGATGCAACAGTACTGCCCACCTATTCCTGTAACAAGACAGGAAGGCTAAGGGAAAAGAAGGAAAGGACATGGAGAAAGCAACGAAGACTCTAAAGACCCAGAAGAGAAGCAATTGACTAAGCTAAATCAAATGAGACTAACGAGAAAATCAAACAAAGTAAGGGGAATTTGACAAACTTTCCTAGAAGCGAGACAGTCTCCACTAGGACAGTAGTAAGTTCCCTGTAACTTGAGTCACTAAAAACTAGACCAGACAAGCCACTTGAAAGTATGCAGCCCTAGACATCAGAGTACTGGCCGAGTTGGTAGATTTTTCTTATTTTCAATTTCTCAGATTTAGTCATCAAATAATTATAAAAAGAACACAAAACATTTGGTACATCTATTCCCATGTGCTGTCGCCCTTCATTTTTCTAAGGCAAAACGTAGAATTAATACTCACTTAGTTAACACTTCCAAGCAAGGGAGCTGAGCAAGTGGCTAATACTTAACAATAACATTGAGGAAGACAGAGATAGCCATTTTACTGGAAAATTTTTCAATACAACCTAAATATTTTGATTAGGTCTATAATGAGAATAATAATAGGGGGGGGGACTTGGGCAGATTGTTTCTGGGTGTTTGTTGATTTATTCTGCGAACAAAATCGGTCAGAATAAATTTCCTTAAAATAACACACAAGTTGTACTTGATTTCTCTGGCTCCCCTTCTGCCTCTTTCTCTCCCCTCCCCTCATCTGCTCCCTTTTCATCTGAGAGTTCCTAGAAAAAAAGCCAAACACTAAAATAAAAGAGCTGATGTTATTCCCTTGCAGTTGTTTTCTTTAGCTTTTTAAATACAGTCATATTTTTTTTTCCAACTCTCGATCAGAATTTTGACTAGAAAACTTCTTTTGGAAGCATCCCTGAAAAGATGATTTTAGAATCTTTCTAGCATTCACTTTAGTTGGCTTCTGGATGCTTTGCCTTGATATTGTATTTAAATGTAATATCACATTAAAAAATAACTCAGTTATTAGGATTTCGTCAGATACTTGGGCAAAATCATAGAATGTGAGAGGTGAATGGGAGAAGGGAGCCTCCTGAACAAGCCACTCATTTCAGTGACAAGGAAACCAAGTCCCCAGGTACACAGGTCACAAGGCTAGTGGGAGTCAAAGTTAGGACTGGATTCCTTCTTCATCTGGAGCTCCTCCATTATACCAAAGACTAAGTGAGTAGAGACAAGAGTAATATATATATATATATATATATATTTTTCCTTTTTCTCCAACCTCATTCCAGCAATATAAATAGAATGAAATCATGAACAGCTAACATCCAACAAATGCTTATGTTGTGACCTCCAATGTTCCCCACTTGTGTGTTTCTCAGTTTATGTGAGTCACATCATTAGCTCTACCTTTCCAATGAGGAACAAGGCACCATATGTTACTCTGCCAGAGCAACTTCCCAGAGGTGTCAGATGACAGACTTGGGATGGAACTCTAAGGCCTAGATCCAACACCCCCCAAATCTACCCCTGCCATTACAAGCGACAAAGAAGACCTTCCTCTGGAGCAGGGAAAGGGAGGGACCAGCCTACTGACCTGCCCGAGTGTTGATGTTTCACTGATATTTTGATGTTGTCACTGCAGCTTTTCGGTTTTGCAGCTTCTCTTCCACACAATCACTAAAAAGGAGTGTGCAGTCTCATTCCTGTAGAATTTTCTGGATATAAGCACATTGTTTTTACAATGATGTGAAAATATGAACTTCACCACTTTTTCCCACCTTTGTCAATACCCAGACATTAAAAAGTCTGACAAGCCACTGATAAAAGATAATTAGAATCAAGAATGCCCACCCCCCAAAAGCATAAAAATCTATAGCAGTGAAAAGAAATTTCCTAATACTGAAAACCACAGATTAAACAGAAAAGCTTTTAAGCATCAGTTGTACCAAACACTAAATATAGTTCTCAAATTTTTCAAAACCACATTGAATGTACATCACATATTTCTATTCTTATTTCCAAAAACAATTGGCCTAACAATTTTAGAAAATGAATTTCCACTGGCAAAGGGAAGCCCTCCAATGTACATTCCACTTATAAAGTTTTGAAATTATGTGCAAAATAGATAATGTGAAAGATTTCCAAAGTTGTGATTAAGGGGTTCCTTTGGCAGATATGAACTTGGGGCTTATTAGTGAGCATTCTATAATTAGCAAGCTCCGATTTGCCCCCAAAATAGGCAGGGAAGCAGGAGGCCAGGCCTTGCTCTACAATGAGAATATTGTGCTCTGAGAACAGCAAGGTGGCTTCAAGCCTGCAAGCTCAGCACACACCACACGCGCACATGCATTTCTGCTCCAACTCCTGACAAACTTCATGGTCTCTTGTGTGATTTATTTTTAGGTTCATGTCAGCCAGTATTTAAACATGGTGAGGTAAAAAGTCAGAATGCAAATTTTAAAAAAATTTCCATTTCCATCTGTAACAATTAGAGTTCAGCAAGATAGGTTCTACGTGGGCTAGCCAAAGCATTTCTTCTTCTAAAGGAACATGTGGCCTTTTAAGCAGTAAGGAGCTAATTATGATGTGGAAGGAGCTACAGTCATAGAAAAGAATTAACCTATGTCCACAAAACTACCAGCCTTAACAGAATCCTCATAGAAGTCAGGCTGGTGCAGAGTCATCTGAGGACAGGTGAGAGTTGGTCCAGCTTTTTTACCAAAGGGGCACTGTCAGTCTAAAACCATACAACCTCCAGCTCAGTGCTTTTATTTTGTTTTTGTTTTTCTCTTGTTCTAATAGAAGCAGAGATAGAAAAACACAATCAACTAATAATTGAAAATTATGGTGTCCTGCCCTCTTTGGTTGTTAGTGAGAAAATGTGCTAATAGCATAAAATCTCATTCTCTGTGTCTGCCCCAAGTCACAGAAATAGACAATTCCAGTGCTTAAGACAGTCACTGTTAGGGGAATTCAAATCATAAGAAGACCTTTTTTCCATAAACTGCCAGGAAATGAATTTGCTGAGGGCTCTTCACAAGAAACAAGTGTATGTAGATATCCCAAATGATCTGCACCCTGCCATTTTTCCTTCGTGGCATTAGGACAGAGGGAGGGCTCAGAGGTAGAACATGAAATGAGTAGAAATAGCTTTGACCCCTGCTGAGCCAACTGTGACAAGTCCCTCTACCACTCAGACCCTCCTGGTTCTTTTCTGAAAAATAGTAAAGCTCATGTCTACCTGTAGGGCTGATATGAGGATAAGCCATAAAACGTACAAAGCACCTGGCCCCAAATTGTTGACCCCAAATGGGAGGTGTACAGAAAGAAGAGTCTCCAGAGAGAGTGAGAAGCATGCAGGCCTCCACTAGCCTGGCTGGAGAGTTGCTAACTACAGTTGGTTACTCTGTAAGACACTAGTTCCTCAGTGGGAGCAAGAGAGCCTGAGGACATTGGAAAAGGGGTGTCTTTTTAAAGAGACCACAAGGTGAATCAAGTACACAGTTACTTGAACCATCTTTAAGAGTTGATAATGGAGCTCTTAGGTCATGAAGGGGAGTCTGAGTCCAGATAAGTGATGCATCTCCATAGTGCTAGGGATTAACCTTAGGAAAGTGTATTTCAGGTGTTTATTGAGAATTCCTCTGACTTTTGACGACCAAGCCAGTTCAACTACTGTACAGCAGCTGGTGTCCCTGCAAAGGACACAGACATGAGTAAGCCCCAGCTCCAGACCTCAAACAGTGAAGAGTTGAGGAAATAAAGATGGCAAGCTCCCGGAGGGCAGGAACCATGTCTGTTTTGTTTAAAATTGAACGCTCAGCACAATACCAAATGCCTGCACATACTAGGACTAAAGAAATGTGTGTTGAATCGAGTATGTAAACAATTATAAGAAGCAGGTAGAATATATTCTGGAGGTTGATAGGTGGGGGGCACACCAATGGGATACTAGAATACATCAAGAAAAGTCTGAAGGACTATTGTAAGATTTTAAGTTAAAAAGGGCAATGGGAGATGTTTTGAGAAACAGCATGAGCAGTGGTGAATCATAGATGTGCTCAGAGAACACATATCTTCAGATACATGCTCTGGAACCTAATGATAGATTGCTGCAGGGAACAGCACCCAACCTGGAGTGGCAGGACAGGGCCTTGCTGGGGACGCCTGGGGAGAAGGCCAGGGCCTTGGTACATAACTTCAGAGACAGTGTTAGAAGGGGAAGGTGGAAGCTTGGGTTCTCCTCTGTGCCAAGCTTCAGCCTCCTTGCCTGTCCCTATGGCTTTCTCCCCAGTACTAAACAGAGCCACAGGATGTAGGCTTCAGAAATGTGTTGGATGGATAAATGAGAGAGAGACCTTGGGAGGCAGGAGGTTTGGAGAAGAAGGACCTACATCCATTTTTAATAACTTTTAAAAAATGCTTTTATGGGCTGGGGCTGCAGCTCAGTGGTAAAGCACTTGCCTAGCATGTGTGAGGCACTGGGTTTGATGTTCAGCACCACATAAAAATAAATACAATAAAGGTACAAAAATATATATCATTAAAAATGCTTTTACTTTATAAAAATAAGGCTTAGGATATCATTTTCAAAGGATGCTCAAAACCACTTATTAAGGTGTATAGACATCTGTGTTATCTTCCTCCATCAAGAAGCAAAGAACAAGCTGGGCGCGGTGGCACAAGCCTGTAATCCCAGCACTTAGGGAGGCTGAGACAGGAGAATCACAAGTTTAAAGCCAGCCTCAGCAATGGCGAGGTGCTAAGCAACTCAGTGAGACCCTGTCTCTACATAAAACACAAAATAGGGCTGGGGATGTGGCTCAGTGGTTGAGTGCCCCTGAGTTCAATCCCCAGTACCAAAAAAAAAAAAAAAAAAAAAAGCGAAGAACAGTGGGGGTGGGGGGTTAATGCCCTCCACCAAGGTAGCAGCCCAATAAGGCATGGATCATCATTGTGTCCCTGCAGAGGACCATGTCCTGGACTAAAGCACTTCCAAGACTGCCCCAGGGTCTGGCACAAGATCACCGCGAGGACCAGGTGACAGGCCTGAGCAGCAGGGTAGGGCCTCTCTGGAGAGTGCTGAGGACAGGCTGAGGTGCTGGTCACCCACATTGTAACTCCTCTGGGACACAGACCTGGCTGATCTTGTCCCCAACATGAAGATAGTATACAACGTAATGCTTGGAAATCTTGCAATATGACTTGACTAGTTAAGCGCTTTTCAGTACCTGGAAGAAATAAACCAGCAGGCTGGGTGTGGTGGCATATACCTGTAATCCCAGTGACCTGGAAGGCTGAGCCAGGAGGATTACAAGTTTGAGGCTAGCCTGGGCAATTTAGCAAGACACTGTCTCAAAATAAAAATTTATAAGCTGGGCGCGGTGGCGCAAGCCTGTAATTCCAGCACTTAGGGAGGCTGAGACAGGAGAATCGCGAGTTCAAAGCTAACCTCGCAACATCGAGGTGCTAAGCAACTCAGTGAGACCCTGTCTCTACATAAAACACAAAATAGGGCTGGGGATGTGGCTCAGTGGTTGAGTGCCCCTGAGTTCAATCCCCAGTATCACAAAGAAAAGAAAAAAGACAGAAAAAAACCAGTAAGACAGCAGGATGATTGGGTGGATCTGTTACCTGCTGAGAGGATATACAAAGCACAGGCCCTGAGTTGTGGGGATCCAGAGGTTCTGCCTACCAGCCTTGTATGAGATGGCACCAGATGGTGGCAGGCTTTTTTCCTGCTGGTGTGGTGGTACCCCCTGCCACACCTGCAGGTGTTTGCTCTGCCCCTACTTAGGACACCAGCTGCAGCTAATGAGGAACAGCTAATGCTCCAACACCAGAGAATGAGAACACAGGGTTTGTTTTTAAAGAAAATGAACATGAAAAAGACGATTAACGATATATCGAGTGAGGTCTTGCAGAGACAAGAAGAGAAGGTAAAGCAGGGGAAACTTTTGAAAAAAATCTCTCAGCAACCAAGAACATGGTAGCTACACGCTTGGGTGGTTACTAAACTCTTTGGTAATTAAAACTTGATTGGGAGAAGTAAAAGCCTGTGATCTTAAGCCTTTCTCATTACAAACAAGCCTTTCACAATTAATTCTTGAACCGTTCCTCTTATAGCAAATTTGACAGTGAACTTTGTTCAGTAATTCTGACTAATGGCTAGAGCCACCTCTAGAGACACAAAAGGATTTCTTTTTCTTTTTAACATAATAAAATGGATTAAATTAAATAACATTGAAAGGAAAAACAAACACATAGAAGGCACGTGCACAAACACATATGTACTCACATGCACATAGAGTAAGGCAGGGGGAGACGGTGACAAAAAAAGAATAAAAAATTGAATCCAATGACAGAAGACTTAGGTTTTAGTCAAACTTCCGTCACCTAAGACAAATCACTTGTTCTGTTTTCTTTCTTCTTCTTTTTTTTAATCTGTAAAAATGGGACTGGAAATAACATGTAACTTTGAGGATCTCGGTAGAGAGGCAAATGAGAGCCCAGGTGTATGAATTCCTTGAAAGTCTCAGGGCAAATGCTAGCTGCTCCTGGCACTCCTGCTGGCTGCCTCTGAGGATGGTCCCATCACCTCCATGGATCCTAGGTGTAGCATGTGCTGCCTTATGGGGCTCTGAGGCCATGGCATTCCACAGACAGCCCAGAGGGAAACCCTAACTAAATGTGTACAAGCCCCTGTGGAGGATGTCAATTAGGTCAATTACCAAAATTGCCACCTGTGATACAGACCAAAAAAATATTTTTGCCTTGTGATATTGATCTCCAATTTTATTTGCAGGACAGATTTGAATTGTACAAAGTCATAAACATCCTAAATAAGAGTACAGGAACTTAGGTCAATTATGTTTGGCAATGTTAAGGCACTGGGTTATTGGGGATGTTGAAATTCCATAAGGCAGTTAGTTAGGTACTTGCTTTAGTTAGTTCAAACTCTGGAAACAACATCTTTCAGACTGGGTAATTTATAAACCATGAAATTTATTTCTTATAGTTCTAGAGTCTGGGAAATCCAGGATCAAGGTGCCAGTAGATTCAATGTCTGGTGACGGCTGCTCTTTGCCTCAACCATGGCAGCTACTCACTGCCCCTCACATAGTGGAAGAAGTAAAAGAAGCCCCCTCAGGCCTCTTTGATGAGGGCACTACTTTCATGCATGAGAAACCCACTCTTATGACCTAACCGTATCCCCATCTTCCTTTGCAATACAATCACTTGAGGGCTGGGTCTCCACATATAAATTTGAGGGGAACACAGACATCTAGACCATGACAGCACTGTATTGAAGTATTTCCTTCCACTCTTAGCTCTTATTTTGACATAAAATAGTAATTGCTAATCATGGTTAGACAGCATTGTGTATATGGTACTATGCTAGATTATTTGACTTCCTATGGCTTACTTTAATTCTCACAATAAATTTATACCTCATGACAATTGATAATCCCCACTTTAGAGTTCAGAAAACTGAAGTTTAGAGAGAGCAACTAACTTTTCCAAAGCTCCACAGCCAGTAGCTAAAGTTCACATTAAAATAATGCTGTTGTCCAGTATGTCACATGGGATGTAAAACACTGTGGGAATTTGGAGAACTTCAAAGTATAGTGCCCAGATGGAGGGAGTATGAGCTGATTCAATCACTCTGGAAAACAGTTTGGCACTCTCTTATAATCTTGAACATTCCCACACTCTACAACCCAGAAATTTCACTCCAAAGTAGGTTGTCATGCATTTGCACTAGTATATGTACACTGGACTGTGACAGAAGCATTGTTGAGAATGCAAAATAAACAAAACTACCATAAAGGCCCAAAACTAATCGGTTAGGCAGATGAGTAAATAACTTGTCACACAGTGGAATATTATACAACAAAGAAAGATGAATTGCTACTCTTTATATAGTCTTGCAGAGATGAATCTTTACCCCAAATGGAGAAAATAGTTACAGAAGGCTACCTACAGGATGATACCACTTTAATAAGACAGAATACAGGCAAAACTAACAAATAATAACCAGGGACACTTACATATGTGATAAAACTTCTTAAAAAATCAAGTAAACAGTAAGGACAAATTTTTAGCAATTGGTCCCCTCTCAGGGTGGGTAGGGCATGGGATACATGCACACAGGTAGGTGAATTAGTATTGGGAACATTTTGGTCATTAAGTTGGTTGGTAAGGGCCACAGTTGACTGCTCTGTTATGCTTTGTGGCTAACATATAAATTAAATATATTATTTTCAATGAAGGAATTAGAACTTTCTTTTTCAAAGTTACAACTGAGACTTAGCTGCAAAGGTAGATGGGTGAATGAGGAGCTTCCTCCTCCCATCTCCACCCTCAGGCTCTGAAAGCCTAGATGAAAATAAAAAAATAAATACGACCAAGGTGCACGGTTATGATTATCCAAGTTTATTTTTCTGGTCCCTCCAGGCTGGAGGACTACTTGGGCTCTGGAGCCTGCATAAATAATCCTGCCAGTAGAGCCAAGCCAATGAGAAAGATCTAGGCCACCCACACAGCAACCTAGATCTCCACTAGGGTGGGCCAGGAAATTGCAACTGTCCCTGCCCTGTGGCAGCACTAAGCTACCTGTGGAGCCATAGTAGGGGCAATGGAAGTAGCAGTGGGCAAAGCTGCCCGGCTGGCCTCAGGAGCTAGCAAGTGAGTGCCAGGCAGATATCAACACCAGGGCACTCCAGCTGAGGCAATGTAAAAAAGTGCATAATTGAGCATAATAGAGTTAAAATATAATTGCCTCATTAAAATGAGTTACTAAATCTCATTGTGCACGAGTGTGAAGGAGATAGACACGTATGTTAAACGGCAAGAAAAAAAACTCTGCATAAATGACCGGGCTGGTGGGATTCAAGAATGCCCTGCAGTGCCACCTAAACAGCAGGAGACTGGATCCTCACTGACAGGCTGTGAACCCCAGCTTGTGGCTGTTCTTCTGCAGTGGTGGCTCAGAGTTGGGCTGACCAACTGTGACCCTGTTTCATTTCCTAGGCCCAGGAGGTCTCCATTTTGGAAGCTGAAGCTCTGGTTTAGGGAAGCCCTTCTCTATCACTTTGCTGTCTCTGGAGTTTACAAGCCCAAGCCAGCTGTAAAACATGGCGCTTGTCATGCCTGAGTACCTTCATAGCAGAATTCAGAGCTGGAGTCAGGGAAATTTAAGAATCCATTTTGTTGCTGGGCAAAATATCCCCCAAAGCAGAACAAGTCCTTGCCACCCTGTAGGAAAGCCCATACAAATGACACCTTCCCCAGGAAGTCTACACACCCTCAGGCTTTGGTGAGATGCAGGAAGTGCTCCCTCCATGAAGGCAACCAGAGACAACGCTTCTCTCTCTTCATGCTGTTTCACCACCTACAATGCTTCCTCACATTGCCACCTCCATGTCTGCCCTGGAATTCTCCGGAAGGGAGAAAAATGTCAACTTCTCATCTTCTTTGGAACATTTTAACACCCACACACACACACACACACACACACACACACACACAGTTATTTCTGACAATACCTTAGAACTCTTATTACCTCAAGAGCCACAAGTGGTCACACTTCAACTTTGTTCTCAATTCTCTAACAGGAGCACAATCTGGCATTTAGCACAACTTAGGCTGGAAGAGGCAAAGTTAGCTTTTGTCTTACAACCCTGATGCATTAAAATGTCAAGACTAATGAGTTCTTTTCTTTTCTGTATTGCAAAGCATATAAACGTTAACAATCTGTTGTCAGTGTCGCTGCTAAGAAGCCAAAACATGTGGAATGTTTATTGTAGGCACAGCTTAGGCAAGGAGATGGAGGAAGAAAATATCCAAGGGAGAGAGGAAGAAGAGGGTAGTGTAGCCCAGTCCTAACTCATGCCTAGAACCCTAACTGTGCCCAGCACCTGGAGAAACAAGACACATCAAGTCCACAGGGGAGGTCTCCAGCCCATGTGACTCACCTCTGCTGGTAAGCCCCTGACTGCAAATGCCCGTTTTCCCTTATATGGACAGATTGATTTCTATGTGTGATTAAATACTCTGTGGATTCCTCACATAAGTTCAGGAGTGTGAAAAAGGAGGAAGATAAGCTTTTTAATTACAAGCAATCTAGCCTGGCAAACAGAACTCTCAACCTGTCCAGGCTCTAGATGTCTGAACGGCGCCCAGATCCCCATCTGCTACTTTCATGGAAGCTTGGGGTGGGGGTGCTGATTCAAGTTCCCACAGAAAGAATTAGAAAATCTTGGACCAAATGCATTGCTCTAACAAATGAAGTTCAGTTCTGGATAAAAGTCAAACTGTTAAGATATTCTACTGCTCTGTTTTGGGGGTCGGGGGAGAATAGGATGGGATGGGGGAAAGGACAGAATCAGATTTCAGTTCATCTTGATGAAATTTTGGAGTTACAAAGGATACTCTTGTTCCTCCCCAGATTTTTCTGGGTGCAGGCCAGGGGTGCCTGGATGTCTGCAATCCCCTGAGTCAATCTCCCCACCCCACTCTCATACCCAGTCTCCCGGAGCGCCAGGATACTCCACAAGCCTCTGAATGGAGGCCCCTGAAATGTTATGAAACGGGAATTGGCAACCCTTTCCTTCCAAGCTGCCAAGCTAGAAAAGAGGTTGGTGGAGGGCGGAGTCACAGGAAAGGAGATGGCAACGTGTCAGCTGGGTGTCGTGACTCGACTGGTAAGGTGCCCCCAACTGTGCACTCACTGCTCAAGTGGCAGGCAGATGGAGGCAGATGGGCAAGGAGGGTGGAGTGAGAGAAAGCATTGGAGAGAGCCCATCTAGAAGCCAGAAGTGGCTGGGTGGCAGCTGCTGAGTCTCAGCCAGGCTGGCATAGCTATCAGGAAAACTGGAGTGCCACCCTCTGGCAAGTGAGCCAAAGGTTGGTTGCTAAATCCTCTGACAGAACCCTCCCCGCAGGCGCTTGGCATCTGAGCATTAATGGTGTTGGCACTTGTCCTAATTGCTCAGAATATGTGCTCAGTACAGAGTTAATTCCTCCATCACTCTTAGTAACTATCTGCACACGGCACAGAGGCTGTGGTTTTTATACCAAGAATTCCTTTGCCAACCACCAAAATTCTATGAATATGTCTCAGAGGCTACTGGGTATAAACCAAACTCAGAGTTTTACATTGAGCCTCCAAATTATGGATGGTTTTAAAGCCAGCAGGATGTCCACTAAGCAAGAAAATTGCTTCCTTATTTTATTCAAGAAAACATCGAGAAGGAAACTTGTAACACTCATTACAAAAGGATTCATATTTTATCTCAAAAAAAAAAAAAACCTAGAAGTTGGAAACAAATGTGACCTACATCATTTATTTATACTGGTTAGTGTAATTAAATACCAAAACTCATTTTGAGATAAGGCCATGCCAGTAAATGAAATCAGGTTATCTCTAGTGTATAAGATACTGAGATCTTTCACAGAGATTAAAATCATAAGCTAGTATTTAAAAAAAAAAGAGCCAAAAGGATCCACATCACTCAATCCAGGGAAAGAGAGATGAACAAAATGAATTGCACCTAAATATGCTGAGAGGATTTGGCTTGATTTATCATGAAATCAATTGGAGCTGTCGGTAGTTCATTTATCTGTGACTGGCTTAATTAGTAAATATCCAGTGTATTTTTTATAAGTGTGGAATAGGAGACAGAAAGCAAGAGAGGCACCAGGGGGCAATACCAAAGAAATCTATCCCCACTGATTATCTTTTTTAAGAAGCAAATTTTATTGCCTCACTCTCTTGCTAAAAAATTTAATAGCAAAAATGCAAATAACATACTTCTAAGTAACTCACAGTTCAAAGAAGTTATAATGAATAAAATTTAAATATCTAGAAATAGCCTGAAACATATAAAGCCCAAACTTATAAAACTAAAAAGAAGCAGAGACCGATCCACCATTATAGTTGAAATGTTTAACAATATGTCTCAGTAGGCTGCTGCATACCATGCAGAGTAAAAACCAGAAGGGCAGCAGGATGCAGTGGCACATGCCTGTAATGCAGTGACTCAGGAGACTGAGACAGCAGGATCACAAGTTTGAGGCTAGCCTCAGCAATTTAGGGAGAACCTGGTAACTCAGTAAGACTGTCTGAAAATAAAAAGTGCTGGGGACGTAGCTCAGAGGTAGAGCATGCCTGGGTTCAACTTCCAGGGAGGGGAAAAAACTCAGAAGGACTACAATTGATTTGAACAAGACTAAAAAATGTATCCTCTTAGCTCATGTACAGCACAGCACCCAACAACTACAGAAAACTCTTAATTTCCCAGTTTAGAGAGGATAATTTACTAAAATAGATCATGCACTGGATCACAAAGCAAGTATAAACAAATATAAAAGGACTGATATACCAAACATATTTTCTGGTTACAATGGAATTAAAAATCAACAACAAAAAGGTAAGTAGGAAATATTCATATGGTTGGAAATATACTTCTAAATAATAATAAGGAATCAAATCACAATGGTAACTAGAAAATGCTTTGAACAGTACTGAAAACATGACATACAAACTTAAATAGCTAAACCTGTGCTTTCATGGAAATATAGATGAACATATTAAATAGGCATTTAAATAAATATATTGCCAGAAAAGAATGTCCAAAGATCAATTATAAAAACTTCTACTTCAAGAAGGGGAAAAGACCAAATAAAACACAAAGAAAGTAAAATAAATTAATAAAAATACAGCAAAAATAAATTACATAGAAAGCAAATATAAAGAAGTCTACAGCAAAAAATAATTTGCTTGAAAAGACTAATAAAATCCATTATTTTTTTGCAAAACTAACCAAAAAAGAAAAGTTAAATTCTCGATATCAAGTTCATATACATTGAAAGATAAGAGGACAGTAAGGAGAACATTATGACAATAAATTTTGATAAAATGAACCTAAACCTTGAAAAAATAAAATTTACCGAAACTGACACAAGAAGAAATAGAACAAGTGAATAGTCTTATGTGTATTTTAAAAGCTTAATTTTTAATTTGAAATCTTCCCACGAAGACATCTCTAGGGCTAGTTGGTTCCACCTGGAATTCTAAGCTTTTAAGGAAGAAATATCAACAAGCTTACACAAACTCTTCCAGACAACAGAAAAAGAGACTATGTCCCAGTTTGTTTTCAATACCAGTTCCCAAAACCTGACAAAGATGTGAAAAGAAAAGTACAGGGCAAATTTCCCTCATGAAAAAAGATGCAAAAAATATAAATATTACCAAATTAAACCAATAGATATATTAAATGTAGAGTATAGAATGAACATGGGGTTTATTCCAGGAATGCAAAGTTGTTTTGACATCTGAAATTTTCCATATTAAGAGGGCTGGGCTACAGTTATGTAATTTGGTAATGGAGATCGAATCCAGGAGGGCTTTACCACTGAACTATATCTCTAGCCCTTTTTATTATTTTAAGACAAGTTCTCACTAATTTGCTGACGCTGGCCTTGAACTTGCAATCCTCCTGCCTCAGCTTCCAAGATCCCTGGGATTACAGGAGTGTGCCACCTCATACCCAGCAGATATGATTATCTAAGTACATACAGAAAAAATTTTTGATAAAATTCAATGTTCACTCATGATTTAAAATAATTACAAACTAGAAAGAGAAGAAAACTTTAGTTTGATAAAGTTTATCTACAAAACATCTACCTGGTAAAATTGAAAGTTTCTTCTCCTTCCAGATGTTTCAGAAAAAGACAAAGGTGACCACTATCACCCCTTCAGTTCAACTATGTAACACTGTTGAACACTGTAAGAAGCCATAAAGCAAGAAAAGGATAAAAGGCTAAAAGGAATAAAATAATACATAGATTATATGTATGCCTATTTAGAAAATTCTAAAATATCTATAAAGTTTAGAATTAATGAGTAAATTTAGCAAGATTACTAGTCAATATGCAAAACTAAATCCAGTGATTTATACAGAAAGAGAAAATTACATGCTCAACTTATTTTAATCTCAGGAATGTGAGATGGGTTTGTCATTAGAAAAATTACAAATGTCATTTACCACAAGCCACACAATCATCTCAACAAATTCTAAAAATCATTTAATAGAATTCAACATCCACTCATAATGTAAAAACAGCATATAATAACAGAAAAGAACTTTCTCTCTAATAACAATAACCGATTGAAAATCTTTATCAAGCTATATCAAGCATAGTTTTTAATGATAAGATATTGGAAACATTATCTTCAAAATCTGAATTAAGAAAAGTGACCATTATCATTGCTATTTAGTTATCATTGTGCTGGAGTTTCTAGATGGCATAAAACAACAATGGAAGGTATGATATATAAATTGCAAAGAAAGAAACAATTATCATTTAGCTTCATTATTTAGCTTCAAATAACATAAATGTACATACAGAAAACCAATGCAAATTGTTGGAAATAATGTCATTTATAAAGCTGCCTTGATGAAATACAATCAACAAAAAAAATCAACTCCATTTCTATGCACACAAATAACTTAAAAGATAACTAAAAATATATACCATTTATACTATTAGGAACTATAAATTTCTTAGGCACAAACATCAGTTTTTTTTAGATCTATATGGAATTATAAAATATTTTTGGAAGATACTAAAACTATCCTAATAAGGAAAATGTAATATGCTATGATTTTGATTATTACTATAAAGAAATCAATTTTCCCCCAAATTGATACATAGGGTCAAAGCAACAAAGTAATTCCAACCATATTCTCTCTCTCTTTTTTTTTTCGGTACTGGATCTTGAACCCAGGAGCACTTAACCACTGAGCTATATGCCCAGCCCTTTTCTATATTTTATTTACAGACAGAGTTTCCCTTAGTTGCTGAGGACCTCACTAAATTGTTGAGGCTGGCTTTGAACACACGATCCTTCTGTGTCAGCTTCCTAGGCCACTGGGATTACAGGCATGCATGCACCACTGCCCCAGGCTCCAACCATATTCTCAATAGCTGTTTCAGACATCTGAGTTGATTCTCTTATTATATTGACAAATATTAAGTTGGTATTTGTGGAATAACATAAGGCCTAGAAAGGCTGTCATTCTAGAGGAAGAAAATAAAAAAGAACTCCAGAGAACCAAGACTTTTTATAAAGCTATAATAATTAAGACAATTATTATTTAGGCAGGAATATGTAAACCTACCAGAATTGCAGTAAAAATCCATAAACTTATCCACATACACGGAAATTTCAATTATGACAGATGGCATTCACCTCATCCCACAATGATCACACCAAGGGAAACAATACCAATTCTGCATTATCCCCCAGATGCTATAGCTTACCAGGAGCAATTCCATGGCTAAAGATTTACCACTTGCAAAGAGTCTTTCGGTAAATCCTAAGGGTGTGTTTGCACATTGTTTTGGTTAATGTAAATTCTATTACAGCTTATTATTATATGAATCATTAATATGTTACTGCTCAGTGGAAAAGTAATTTTCTATCTTGAAAGATTCAGAATAAAGGCAGGATACTTTGACCTGATGTTGTCTCTTTTTTTAGCAACCTTTTTGGAGCTGTTTTAACACTTGTCTTGCTTATATCTTTGTTTATTAAAAGAAATGAATACAATTGTAGGCAAGAATTCCTGGCGGGCAATTAAACATGTATTCCAACTATGTGGTATACTAATCAAAAGTTTGGTTTCCTTTTTAGGACAAGGCTTCCAAGTCAAATGCACTTTTCTACCTCAGTTCAATCCTCATTACATTTTATACTCCTTCTGAGGCCTGGCTAGCAAAACAGTGGCCAGCTCTTGCCTAATTCCTTCAAACAACTCATCCTGATGGCACACCTTGAAAGACTCACGGCCTTTCAACACAGAGAACCAACTCTGGATGCTGGCTTGCCCTCCTTTTTCTTGTCATTTTGCTTTTAGAAAGCAAAAACTATGCTTGCTGCACTGGAATTTCAGATCTGACATTCATGGAAACAAAGAGAATATTTAAGTAAATTAATTTCAAAGCTATAAACTTTGAAAATTGTAGACTGGCTTAGAGTTTCACTGTTTTAAATGCACAAAACCAAAATACTTTGCCAAAATATTATATATATCCTCAAAGAAAGCAAATATTTCACATAAATATTTTTGGCTCTATCAAAAATTTTCCCCATTTCAGCTCATTTTTGTAAGCGTAGTACCAGTTATTTTTACTTATTAAATTACCAGTGCAAAGAAACTTTTATTTTTAACATTCACTGGCATTTAGTTGGATTTGATAGACTGGTATGTTGTTATTAATATGGTTATTATATTAATTTCTCAGCTAACTTGTAGTAATTGTGTTTAGACCTATAAAAATATATAATTATATTATCTATCTCTAAAAGCACTTTCTCAGGAGATATAAATATGAATTTTCAAGGTGACTGCTAATCATGTTTAAATACAATAACAGCCCCAGAGTAACCATATGTGGGGCCATCCATATTATCTAAACAACATATTTAACTAGGAAAAAATTAACTGATGGACTGCAAGTATTAAATATTACTATGTGACTTTGCATTTTACTTATTTATTTTAAAGTCCACAGTGTATAAAAGATTCACAAACTGGGCAATTACATATCACTACCATTGCCAGCTTCAAGAATATACCTCCTTCTGACTTTCAAAAAAGGCTGTCAGATGGTTTTCCCAACCCTCAAAAATTATAAGATCACAAAATTTGAATTAAGGACATGTAAACTGACTGATTAAAATTTGTTTATTTAGTTTTATTGACATAAAAGTCATGTAACATAAAATTTACTATTTAAAGAAAAAGAAAAGAATACTCAGTGGTTTGTAGTATATCCTACGTTGTACAGTCATTGTCACTAATTCCAGAACATTTCTATCACCTCAAAAAGTACCTGTTAGCACTCACCCTTAATCCCCTGCTCTCAAATTTTTGTCACACATATGTCAGATAGAGCACTGATATATAAAGGATATATAAAGAACTCAAAAAATGTAATAACAAAAAAACAAACAACCCAATTAATAAATGGGCTAAGGAGCTGAACAGACACTTCTCAGAAGAAGAAATACAACCAATCAACAAATATATGAAAAAATGCTCAACATCTCTAGCAATTGAGAAATGCAAATCAAAATTACTCTAAGATTTCATCTCACTCTAGTCAGAATGGCAATTATCAAGAATACAAGCAACAATAAGTGTTGGTGAGGATGTGGGGGAAAAGGCACACTCAAACATTGCTGGTGGGACTGCAAATTGGTGCAACCAATCTGGAAAGCAGTATGGAGATTCCTTAGAAAACTTGGAATGGAACCACCTTTTGACCCAGCTATCCCACTCCTTGGTCTATACCCTAAAGATTTAAAAATAGGATACTACAATAATACAGCCACTCCAATGTTTATAGCAGCACAATTCACAATTGCTGAACTGTGGAAGCAATCTAAATGCTCTTCAACAGATGAATGGATAAAGAAACTGTGGTATATATAAACAATGAAATATTACTCAGAAGTAAAAGAGAATAAAATCATAGCATTTGCAGGTAAATGAATGGAGTTGGAGAATATCATGCAAAGTGAAATAAGCCAATCCCAAAAAATCAAAGGCCGAAATGTTTTCCCAGATTAGTGGATACTGATCATAATAGGGGTGGGGGTGGGAAGCATGGGAGAAATGGAAGAACTTTGAACAGGGCCAAGGGGAGGGAGAGGAAGGAAGGGTGCATGGGGGAAAGATGGTGGAACAAGATGGACATCACTACCCTAGGTACATGTATGGAGACATGAATGGTGTGACTCTTCCCTATTCACAACCAGAGAAATGAAAACTTGTGCTCCATATATGTATTGTGAATTGAAATGCATTCTGCTGTTTAAAAAAAAAGAACAAAAATATTTTTTTAAAAAATCCCTTGCTCTCCCTGTCCCTGGAAACTGCTAATCTACTTTAGATCTCCACAGAATGGCCTATTCTGGATATTTCATACAAACAGGTGTCATTGCAGCCTCTTGTGTCTGGTTTCTTCAATTACCCTAATGCTCTCAAGATTTCACCCACGTATTGGTACTTCATTGCTTTTTATTGATGAAAAATATCTCATTTTATGGATTTATCACATTTTGTTTATCCTTTGATTACTTGATGGATACTTGGGCTGTTTCCACTTTTTGGCTATTATAAATGCTGCTATAAATGTATACACATAAGTTTCCAATTCTCCTATCAATATTGAACTGCCAGGTTGTACAGTGACTCTGTATAACCTTTTGAGGAACCGTCAAACTGTTTTCCACACCCACTACACCATTCTACCTCCCCACCTGCCAGTGTGTGAGGGTTTTGATTTCTCCACATCTGACTTGTTATTGTCCTTTTAAGAGTATTGATATTGTAATCAGCTCAGTATGTGTGACCTAATGACTAATAATGCCAAACTTCTTTTCATTTTCTTATTAGCTATTTGTATATCTTATTTGTAGAAACACCTATTCAAATCCTTTGCATATTTAAAAATTCATTTGTCTTTTTATTGTTGAGTTGCAAGCTGTATTTTGAAGATACTTATTTTGGATACTAGACCACTGCCTATATATGATTTGCAAATATTTTTTTCCATTGTGTGGGCCCCTTTTTCATTTAGTCAATAGTGATCTTTAGTGAACATACTTTAAAACTTAAAATTGTCCTCCCCCTGCCCTTTGGATGTTTGTACTTTTGACATCATTTAAAAAACCTTGCCAAATGTTAAGGTCATAAATATATATATACCTACATCTTCTTCTGAAAGTTTCAGAGTTTTAGTGCTTACATTTAGATCTGTCATTCATTTTGACTTCACTTTTAAATACCATGTGAGATGGGGTGGATTTACAGTTGTTCCAATTCCATTTGCTAAATAGATTATTCTTTTCCCACTAATGGTCCTAGAAGCCTTGTTCAAAACAAAAACAAGAACAAATCAAGCACAGCATAGATGCATGGGTTTATTTCTAAACTCTGAACTACAGATGGTCTCCAGCTTTCAATAGCTAAACTTTATGTTTTTTCAACTTCAAGATGGTAGAAAAGTGATATGTATTCAGTAGAATACATATGTATTCAATAGAAGGTAGATAGAATTTTCATAGGGATTATGTTGAATTTATACATCAATTTGGGAAGTACTGGCATCTTAAGTCATCTAATCCATGTATGTGGTCTGCATTTCCATTTACTTAGGTCATCTTTGATTTAATAAGGTTATACTCATGCCAAATCAAAATAGTCCAAAATGCAAACTATGACCTATATAGCAAATCTAAGTGTTACCCAGTGATTATAAATGTTACTACTTATAATCTTTTATTTTGACTTTGTTCTCAAATCTTATGATATGCCACATTTGTCTTCTAGTCTTCTACTAGTTATCTCAGATTTGCCATATAAATATATATATGGCATATACATATTTCTTTTTTTGATATCAGAGATTGAACCTAAAGTCACATTCCGAGCTTTTTTAAAATTTATTTTGATACAGGATCCCTCTAAATTGCTGAGGCTGGCTTTGAATTTGTGATCCTCCTGCCTCTGCCTCCTGAGCTGCTAGGATTACAGGTGTGTGACATGATGCCCAGCTGCCCTATATTTTTATTAATACTTTTTCCAAAAACAAATTAACACAATATACAAAAGTATGGCAAAGAATGCTGCTCTAGAAATAGTTCAATATTGTACCTGAGAAAACTAGAAAAAAGAAAAATACATTTTTTTTTTTAGAAAAAAAATGAATTCACTACTGGTACCAAATGTTTTTTTCATAGAACAAATAAAATATGTAAAAATTTAAGCTTTGAATTTGTATTATGCTTTATTTTTCACACATTTCACATATATTCATTTTAAAGAAAATAATACAATCATAGACTTTCACCAAAATGAATGATGTAATTCTTTTGCTCCAAAATAATTAATTCATACTGGTTTGAACACCAGATACATTTGTCTTTGGTTAAATTTAGGGCCCATACTATATGACAAATGCTATATTTAAATACTAGACTAACATGTAGCTCAGGATACCTACACATCTAAAATTCAGCAAAGTAATGAGCCCCACCTTGAGTTCCATCAAGTATTCAGAGTAGACTCCAACCTATTTAAATTACTTTCTTTGTTCTTCTTTTTAGCTGAGTGTATATTTAAAATGACATTAAAAAGTATGTAACCATTTTTGTGCCATGTGTGAAAGTAAAGCAGAAATGAGACTACTGCTATATATATACCCGTGCACAATCCACTGTTGTTATTCTCTCTTCTAACATCCGTTTGTAACAGTTATTTTGGGAACAAAGTTTCAAAAAATTATTTAGTCTACCTACTCACATTAATAATAAGAGCACAAAAAAAATCTTCAGGTACAGATGCATTTACTATAATTAATGATAATACTTAAGTTTTGACAAAATTTTTATATGGTGTTAATTGCAATTCGTCTTGTAAAAAAAAATCCTTGAACCTTTCAAATTATTTTTGCCATATATTTTATAAATATTCCTTTCCAGAATAAAGGAGAAATTGCAGAGATGGAGAGGTAGCTAACAAAGACGAGAACACCTTTATCCAGAAAGCAGATGCATACAATACTAATGAAGGTCAACGTTTATTTACTTGAATATCATTGAGAATGGAAAAAATTACTGGGACCTACACAATCTTATGATACAAAGAAATTGGTAACTCATAAATTTCAAAGAGAAATAGACTGAAAACCAAAACAACTTTCAGTAGGTTAGGGCAGTGATATTTTGCTAACACAACCAAAGAAGATGATCAGGAGAGCAGAGTCTGCACTTGCTGTGGCGATCGGTGCAGAATGCTCTCTGGATCTTTGTATTCGTTGACTGGATTCATCACGGCTGCATACACTTCACCATAGGCTCTGCAGACCAATTCTGTAGACTGTTTTACAATTTGCTCTCTGTGGATAAGCAAACAAAATATGAACACATGATCACTAAGAATTGTAGGAAAACTTCCTATTTGAATCAATGCATTTTATTTCCATATTTACCACATCTCCACTACTACCTAAAAATCATTGCACAACTACATGTTACTTTCTTGATTTGGAGATAAAACATATTTTAAAATATTTACCATTTATTAAAGTCTTCCTCATTGCTATGTAGGTTCCAGAGGGCAGGGACTATGTTTTATTCAGTGCTCTGTCTTTGGGGAAATAACAGTGCCTGGCTACACTGATGCTTCTCCATTTATGACCAGATCATACCCAATAAGCCCAATGTAAACTGAAAGTATCATTTATCAAAAAGGCACTTAAAGTAGGATGACCTATTGAACCTCCTACCTCAAACATGCTCAGAACACTTAATATTAGCCTACGGTTGAGCCAAATCATCTCACATTCTATGCTGAATATCTCAAGCAATGTATTTATTAAATACAATACACTGTAGAGAACAGTGTCAGTTGTTTACTCTCACAATCACGAGGCTGACTGGGAGCTGCAGCTTGGTGCTGCACAGAATCATGAGTGTACTGGAGCGCATGTTGCTTGCCTAGGAAAAGATCAAAATTCAAAACTTCTACTGAATGTGGAACACTTTTTGCAACAACATAAAGTTGAAAAATCCTAAGTCAAACCATCATAAGTCAAGGACCATCTTAGTAGACAGTTAAACAAGAAATGAACTGTGGCCCACCATCAATATATTGATTTCGCAAAAGTGACTAATTAATACATTCACCTTAAAGAAAAATTTGTAATTACTTAAATTTGTCAATGCTTTTAGCTCTCAGAAAAACTGACAGTAAACTGACCTTTCACCTCTGGGCACTCCTAGACTCCCCCTCAGCTCTGTACATCATCACTAGGCTACCATGACACATGCCTGGAACAAACTGGAGCATTCTCACACAGCTCTAAAAAGCACCTGGAAGAACTACAGATGCAGCCTTGCAGTGTTTTTAAAAATCATCACACTAGAGAAGGGCATGGGTTTGCTAAATCTGCCACCACCTCCCTCTGTTGTCGTGACGCTGTGTCTTCCCCAGATGCTTGCACTATTCATGCATCACTATACCTAGTCCTGAGAATGCCAAGCTCAACTTCCTGATTTTTACAAAAACTGAATAAAAAATACGCTTTTCAGCATTTACAACTACTTTTCTTGTAATGTTTCCTATTCTGTTAATGGCACCACTGTGTCCCATCATCTCTTGCTCAGAGGACTAGGAACACTCTTACTTGGTCTCCCCCTTTCTGCAAGAGAGAAAAACAGAATAAAGCAATATTGCTAAAACAAAGATAAATTAGATAAGACCACACCAATTAAACAAAGCAAGAGTTTGTAAGTCATTTTAAATGTTGGTATTTGGTGGTATAGGGCTTCTTTAGTCTGTAGGAAGAGATTAAAAATGGACCAGGTATACTGAGGAAGATAAAAAGTTAGCAAAGCTGGTAAAGAAAAGAAGCCTTTCATGTAGTAGGAAGAAAAAAGGGAAGCAAAAGAAACTTCCCTCTGCCCAGGTGGCTTGCTAAAGCCAACCAGATAGAGAAAAGAGGGAAAGGGAGGTTCTCTGAAGTGAATCCAAGTCAAATTCAAAGTGTAAAGAGCAAGAGCTCTGATGGGTAGTGTGATTCTGCAGTTCTGAACAAACCTGAGTTCATTCATCACTACTAAAGCCAGGGAGAGGTCCACCTAATGGCTTCCACACAGCACAGTGCAACAGAACGGCATAGTGAAGGAACTGCTGTCAGAAGACTCAGCCGAAGCTCTGCCACTTCCACTCTGCTTTTAACTTCCAGGATCAACCCCTCCACTGTGAAGTACTGAACTAGGCAATATTACAAGGCACTTTCAGCTTTTAAATTGTATGATTCAATTGAAAGATAAGAGCATTTTGATGAGCTCCTGTTAAAAAAGAAATTTCTATGTGTCTATCTACCTACACATATACAGATACTACTTTGGGGAATTGGGTTTGCTAAATGATGATTTATAATAAGCATATCAGTTATTTGTATATAAAAGTATGTTTGTGTAGTGCTAAAATGGTTTTATTCTATTTTATTTTTTATTTTACTATCCCTTCCTTTTTATTTCTAGAAGTAATTAGCACGTGGTTTATCCTTTATCTTAAAAGTATATGTAAGCATCTGTCTGTCGGTCATTTGTCTACCTACCTTGTCTGCCTTCCTTCCTGGTGTTTTGGACCAAATTATTTTTCTAATCACTAATATCATATAAGAAATACAGAGCTTCAAATAATGATGTCATTATAGTGATAAATAATTAATAATCAAAATAGTAAAGTTTTAGGTATTCTCTAACTAGATCTAAAACAAGCAAATAATCAAAGCAGCAGTCACATACTTCTGGAAACTTGGAATATCCTTATCTACTAATGACCACATGAAAGGCAATTTTCTTATCAGCAGAGTATGCTAAGCACTGGTTCCAACAGAGAAATCCACTTGCATTTTGAACAATCAGTCAAGCCCATAACTAGTACACAAAGAGTATGTTTAGAATTGTTACATGCTAGAATTGTAGTCCTGTTCTTTATAAGGCCAAATGATATGCCAAGAGGTCCATCAAAACGGGGAGATATTTTATTTTAATATAAGCTATGATCATCTATAAAAGTTACACCATTAGTCCTTGCTACCACAAAATCTTCTTGTGATTAATTTATTAAATGGTGCTCTACTGGCCTCTGGATAGTTTAAGTATAATTTTTGAAAATTTAAAATATAACTCTTATACAAATAAAGAACAAATACAAGTAAAAAAATCTAATAGCTTATTAATGAAGAAACTACTATCAAACTATTAAAACTATTAAGCTGATTCGCAGGCCATTTTGAGGAATTGATCATTTATAGGCACTTGAAAAGGAAGGTTAGAATATAAGTTTAGATACAAAACAGTTTAATGTGTCATAGCACATTAACTGTACCTCTGGGGCTATCTTTTCTATAAGACACCATCTACAAATTAACATGATGAACAGTAAATAGAATCAAACAAAGGCAAATTCACTTAAACAAATAATCCTGGACTTCGTTTGCCTTATTTCCAAATTTTGAAAACTCTTCAATATTTGTTGCATTTAGGAAGCAGTTTGCTATACTAGTGTAGCATATAGCAAATGTAATAACCATGTAGTTAATTTACTATTAGAGAAAAGAAAAAAAGACTTGAAGGAGAAGATCAGTTTGCTACACAAAAGCTTACTCCCGAATTTACAGAATGGCAACATTTTAAAATCACTTGTGCATTACAATACTGACATTGAGAAATTCTGTTTGTCCAGGTACAAACGTCACAATGCTGTAACAACTTAGTGTTGTTTCAAAAAACTTTTTAAATAAAGAATAATCTAAAACCACATGGAGAAATCATTCTCATTTTAAAATATGTTCATAGAAATTAAGTGTATTTTAAATAATTATTTAAAGCACTGAGCTAAGAAATAAAGTGCTTACTTCCAGAATCAGTGAGCTTGTCATTAATCAGTACTTCAGGATTTTGGTTGCCATAACAACATGATACAACTTTCATCATTACCATAAACCCAGCAATTCTAAAAATAGTTTATTTCAACATTCAGGTTCTGTTATCACCAAAATTGAGCTTTATTACAGCACTGCATTTAAAAGCGCAATCAAATGTATCACAGAAAAAAAGGTATCAACAGGTCAAGGCTGAAAATCTAAGACGAAATGATGACAATACACTCATGAATAATAGACTGATTCAATATTTTCTCTTTATCAAAATATAAAGATTAAAAATGTCACAATAGGTCAGGTCAGTTTTTCACCCCAGCTCAGCTATCTCTCAAAATGAAAAGTGCATGCATATTTCATGAGTTGAAGGAACATATCTTACGCAGTATCATCTATATCATATATGCCACACATCTTTGAGTGTCCTTTAAAAAAAATGCTATCAACATCTTAGAAAGGGTTAAGAAAAATACAGGATAGTCTAAATAGACTATAAGCTTCATCAGAAGACTTCCACATCTTATAATAAATGTAGCAAAGTGGCAATATACAAAATCAACATACAAAAATTACAATGGTTTTTCTATATACCAATAATGAATATGCTGAAAAAGAAGTCAGGAAAACAATTCTATTCACAATAGCATTAAAAAAAAAAAAAAAAAACCCTAGGAATAAATCTAACCAATGAAAATTACAGAACATTGAAAAAAGAAACAGAAAAAGACACTAGAAGATGGAAAGATCTCCCTTATGGATAGGCAGAACAAACATTGTTAAAATGGCCATATTAACAAAAAAGATCTGCATATTCAATGCAACTCCCACAAAAGACCAATGACATTCTTTATAGAACTAGCGAAACACAGTCCTAAGGTTCATATGGAAGAATAAAAGACCCAGGATAGCCAAAGCAATTCTGAACAAAGAGTGATGCTGGAGGTATCACAATATCTGATCTCAAATGATACCACAGAGGTATAGTAACAAAAACAGCATGGTACTGGCAAATAAGACATGACAAAACAGACCCACAGATCAATAGAATAGAACAGAAAACCTACACAGATACAGTTATCTGATCCTTAAAAAAATGCCAAAACATACTGGAGAAAAGACAGCCTTTGTAACAAACGGTGGTGGGAAAGCTGGATACTCTTATGTAGAAAAATGCAGCTAGATCCCTCTCACTCTGAACAATTGTCAGCTCAAAACAGAATATAACCCAGGACTTAGAAACTATGCAACAGCTACAAGAAAATATAGGGGCAACACTCCAATATCTAGGCACAGGCCATGACTTCCTCAATAAGACTCCTAAGCCTTATAAGCTAAGTCTAATAAGCTCGGCAAATTACACCCAGAATTAATAAATGAAATGGCATCAAATTAAAAAGCTTCTATACAGCCAGGCACAGTAGCACATGCTTGTAATTCCAGCAACTTGGGAGACCAAGGCAGAAGGATCACAAGTTCAAGGCCAGCCTCAGCAAATTAGCAAGATTCTGTCACAAAAAATAATGAGAGCTAGAGAAGCAGCTCAGTGGCAAAGCATCCTGGGTTCAATCTCTAGTATCACTCCCTCTCCCTGCCCTCAAAGTTTCTGTATAGCAAAGGAAACAATTAAGAGCTTGAAGAGAGAGCCTACAGAATGGGAGAAAATCTTTGCCACTCTTCCAACAAAGGATTAATATCCAGAATATATAAAAAACACAAAAAAAAAAATACCAAAGAACCAAATTCATTAAATGGGCAGCTAAACTAAACAGACATTTGTCAAAAGCAGAGGTACAAATGGCCAACAAATATATGAAAAGTCCTCTATATCTTTAGCAATAAGGAAAATGCAAATCATCCTACACTGAGATTTCATTTCACCCCAGTTAGAATGGCAGTTATCAAAAATACAAATAATAATAAATAGTGATGAGGTAGTGGGGGGAAAAGGAACACTTACACATCATTTTTTAAATATATATATTTTTAGTTGTAGGTGGACATACCTTTATTTTTTATTTCATGTGGTGCTGAGGATTGAACCCAGTGCCTCACGTGTGCTAGGTGAGCACTCTACCACTGAGCCACAACCCCAGCCAACTTATACACCACTGGTGGCATTCTAAATTAGACAACCTCTACAGATATCAGTAGAGAGATTCCTTAAAAGACTAGGAATGAAACCACTTGCAATCCAGCTATGCCACTCTTTGGTATTTATCCAAAAGAATTAAATCAACATACCACAGAGATATGTGCATTCCAATGTTTATAGCAGTGAAATTCACAACAGCCAAGTTATGAACCAGCTAGGAGCCCCTCAACAGATGAATGGATGATAAAAATGTGATATATATACACAATAAAATTTTATTCAGTCATAAAGAATGAAATTTTGTCATTTGCATAAAAATGGAACTGGAGATCATCACATTAAGCAAAATAAGTCGGACTCACAAAATCAAGGGTCATATTTTTTTCTCTCATGTGGAAGCTAGAGAGGAAAAAGGAAAAACACAAGCTCATGAAAAGAGAAGGGAGACAATTAGTGTAGAAGAGGAAGATGAAGGAGGGAGAAGAGGGGGAGGAACTGGGAAATAAAGCTGACCAAATTATGTTATGTGCATGTATGAGTATGTCACAATGAATCCCATTATTATGGATAATTATTGTGCACCAACAAAAATTTTAAAATACATAGTACAGATTAAAGAGAACAGACTCTTAAATCAGAAGATAATTGATTCAAATCTCAGTGCTTCTTGCGAATTGTTGGATCTTGGTTCAATTGTTCAACCTTTATAAGCAAGGTCCTCTTCCATAACATGGGAAATCCTAATTTATAGATTAATTGGGAGGATTAAATTAAGCAATTCATTAAAGGATTGCTGGCTAAGGTGTTTAAAAAGATTGTAGAGGTTGGGTAGCTAATGGTGGACAAGGCAAGGGTGAAAACAGAGAATGGTTTGGAAACTGAGGTGATCAGTCAGGTATAGATGCTGCCACCATGAATCAGAGTGTGAATGTGGTAATGTTAAAAAATGATCAAGGCCCCTTCTCATATACTTCTTTGTAGACAAATACTGAATAAAATATTCAACAAAACATTGAATTCAATATGGGAATTCTGATTGGAGTTATGTTGAATTTATAGATTTACCTGCTCCACTAGTAAATTTTCCCATTAATGAACACAGTAGGCCTATTTACTCAGATCTTCTCTAAAACTTTTCAATAAAGTTTTCCAGCTTCTTCATAAAATTTTCTAGCTATTTGTGTATTCATTCCTAGAAAACAACACTATGGCTATTAGGATAAGGGCTTTTATTTTTCATTACTTTTTCTAACTATTGTCGGTGTATAGCAAATGTACTAATTTTTATATGTTAATTTTGAATATAGCCAAGTAACAACTCTATTTCAGTTCTATTAGTTCATTAACTATTTGCCTCATTTTGGCCATGATATGGTTTACTTTTAATATAGTGGAATGTTTAATTTGTTATCTTTATTAAGAATTTTTTTTAATATCTGAAAGGCTTTATGCCTAAGATGTTAAGTGTAATTTTTATTAATACAAAATATTACCTCCCTTTTGGCCTTTTAATGACATTCACCTTGAATTTAATTTTATCCATTAATATTGCCTGCCACTCTTGCTTTCTTTTTGGGAAACTTTGTTCTTAAATAGTTACTTGTAGTGGTAGGCACATATTCTAACACAGAGCTTACACTTTCACATTAAAGATACTTTTGGTGAACATGTAATCAATGTTGACAGTGGGTTGTTTTTTTTTGTTTTTGTTTTTTGATTTTTAAAGATAATATTCCATTACTTTTTAGTTTTCACTGTTTCCAACAAAAAAATCAGTAGTAATATTTATCATGCTCCCTGCTCTCTTCCTTTGGCTACTCTTCAGATTTTTCTTTTTATCATTGGTTTTCAATAATTTGATTATGGCATGCTTGATCTAGTTTTCTCTGTTGGGATTTATTTTGCTTTCAGGCTATGTAGATTCATGTTTTCCATCACATTTGAAGAAAACTTTTTTTTTCATTTTTTTTTGTTTCAATCATAATATGACTTTCCAATTTTTATGTACACATCTATGTGAGATTACTTAACTTTTTAAAATTTTTTATTTGTTCTTTTTAGTTATATATGACAGAGAGTTTTTTTTGTTTTGTTTTGTTTTTTTTTGGTACTGGGAATTGAACTCAGGGGTACTCTCGACCACTGAGCCACATCCTCAACCCTATTTTGTGTTTTAATTAGAGACAGGGTCTCACTGAGTTGCTTAGCACATCGTGGTTGCTGAGGCTGGCTTTGAACTCACGATTCTTCTGTCTCAGCTTCCCAAAGTGCTGGGATTATAGGTGTGCACCACTGTACCCAACTAGAATGTATTTTGACATCTCAATATACATGGCATATAACTTCCCATATTTGTGGTTGAACATGATGTGCAGTTACGCTGGTCATGTATTCATATATGAACATAGGAAAGTTATGTCCAATTCATTCTACTGTCTTTCCCTTTCCCATCCCCCTACTTAATATTATTTCACAATTTCTAAATTTAGATTTTCTAAATCATTCTGTGCTTCAGTGTTGATGTTTCTATTGTCCTCAACTGATCTTTCCTTCAGGATTGTCTGGCTGGTTCTCAGGCACATCTAGTGAATTTTTCATTTTAGATATTGTGTTTTTCAAGTTTAAAATTCTCATTTTGTAAAATTTCTATTCTCTCAATATGTTTTCCTTTAAAATCTTGACTACATTTTTAATAGCTCCTTTAAACATCTGGTAATTCTGCAAGCATGATTTGTGGGTCTATTTCTAGTAACTGATAATTTTTCTAGTTTTGGTTCATATTTCCTTGCTTTTTTCTCCTCCTAAATAATTTTGATTGTATGCTTAGCATTATGGAAGCTACACTGTTGACTGTATGTTCTCATCCTTCAGAAGCCTACATTCTGTTCTTGACACAGTTAACTTAGTTGAAATTATCTTGGTCCTTTAGATGCTTGTTTTTAAGCTTTGTTAGAGTGAATCTAAAATACCCTTCACTGTAGGACTAGACTAGACCTACTTTTAAGGCTTAGGCTTTCTGAGGTATCAAAAACATTCTCCAAGTTCTAGGTGTTTTTATGCTCACAGATTTCTAGAAGCTCTTCTTTCTCTCGTACTTTTTTCTCCCCGCTTCTTTCTTCTCAACTTGCTTTTTACCTGTCTGTATGGGTACTCCTGATAGTGAACACAGGTAGTAGTTACTGAAAAAAAGGAATTCTGTTTCTCTTATAACAAAAAGAAAATGGTTCCTTCATAGGTATATGCTTTATTTCTAACATATAAAACCGAGGAAGAATCTTGAATGAAAGATTTCTCAAATCATTTCTACTTTCTTATATATTCGTTTTAGGTAGCATCTATATTTCCTTTATTTCATGTTACTCATGGAAATCATTTTGATTCAATAAGCAAAGATTTATTGGGAACAGTTTATATATGTATGCATAATTGTGGTTTCTGCAATCCAAATTCTATTTTCATACCACTATAAGGTGAATATGGGCGTTTGTCATTGAAAAAGAAGAGCACCCTTCTAATTCATCCAAATGAAGAAAGGAGGAATTCTTTAAAATTATTTTCTTTTCCTATTCTTTCCCTCATTTTCTATACAGTCTTGCTTCCTGACTGTTTACCTTTATTTGGTAGTTCATTCTAAGGCTGGGGTGTTTAAACAAAATTTCCTTTGAAAGTCAAACTTTCACAGGAAAAGGAAGAGAGAGTAAGTAATAGGTGTTCCAAAGTACTGCAGAGACAGGGAAAAGTTCAGTGTACAGCATTAACAAAACAAACAGGATTTTAAAAGAATGCTTTAAATTTCAAAGAATCAATTGACATATTTAATACAATAGAAAGACAGGAATTAGGAATATAAAGACATACAATAACTTTTGTCTAAAAACAAATCACCATTTTGGAAATGCTCAAAATTCAACGGAATAAAAGTTATCTCCTATTACTTCAAATACTTTATAAAGAATGTCAAATATACAATACTGTGCCTATACAGTAGCAGAAATAAAAACAAAAATTATTTAAAGGAATAAAAGGAAATCCCATCAATAGACAGAGGGGGAAATGCACAATTAGAATGTCTGTTTTAATGCTGAATGTATTAAAAGTGCTATATATTTTCAACGTAATCCTGAGTTAAAATAAAATAAGTGGTCAAAATGATACTGATTGCAGTTATCCTGAACAAAAATACATTCACAGATCTTATTTAATTTTAAGGTACTTACAAATTACATTTTACAATTTTTTTTTTAGAAAAAATTCATAATCTGAACCATGGCATAATGATGATTCTTTCATAATCTTTTAGCTCTTTAAATAGGTTATATATAAAGTCTTTTGGGATAATAAGATATAAAGTCACCAAAACATCATTAGAATCATTTAATCTTACCAATAGGTGACTCTTAACCATTCACCTATTAAAGGAATTTCCTAATTCCCTATCTCAGAGAAATACGGTCCACCCCACTCCCAGCCAATTCTTCTGCATGTTGAATCAAGCTGCCTCCTTGCTCAGCTTACTGCTGTCCCAGCCTCCTTTGGTATACTTAACAAAAGGTTAAGTATACCACCTCTGTCACTACACCCTTTCAGATACTCGACATGTTCAGTAGTTTTTTCTTACTGGGTTTTTTAATACAAATAGTTGCTTACATGTATAATTGACTCACAAGACTATAAGCTCCATGTAGACAGAACAAAGCGTTTTAAATCAAACTTTACCCTGTTACACAGAAAGCACTTAATGCACAGTTCTTCAACGGAAAAAAAACAATGTATAGATAATTTTGCCTAATTTCCTACTTTTAGACAATTTTCTTAATTTCTTTCTTAAAATCTTAAGGAGGTCAGAAACTGATCTCTCAGTTATTTCTAACTATAATAGTCTAACACTTCAGAATATTAGGTGGTTCTAATATTTTAACAGATGGTTCTTTGTCCTGAACCCATTCCTGATAAATATCCAAATAATGTCTGACTTCTGATGATTTGACATACTATTTTTCAATTTTACAATGGTGAGAAAGCAATACAAATTCAGTAGAAACCATACTGCAGACTTTGAATTTTGGTCTTTTCCTGGGTTAACAATATTCTTGTTTGATATTGGGCAGAAGCAGTGATCTGTAGCTCCTAGTCAGCCACAGGATAAAGATGGGAAACAATTGGCACTTTACAGTGTGCTGTGCTGCTGAGCTGCCACGGTCAGTAATGGATTAAATGAGTTTTGACTTTTGATATTTTCAACCTAAGATGGGTTTATCAGGACACATGACTATCCTAAATCAAGAGGCGTGTATATTATATTGAAAAATTTTATAATACATTTATAGAAAGCACTGTGGTCCAAAATGGTCTGTAAAATAATCATCTGTATTGCATAATAAATATATTGTTGATCTCCCATGACATATTCAACATTATTCTGACATGTTTGTACTATAAAAGAATTTGGTATTATGGTTATATAGCTCTAATTATAATGAGAATAACTCAAAATCATTACTTAATTATAATCATTTACTAATTAGAGATTTTGGAAAAGATACACAGGCAAGGAATAAATATGAACAGTGTCAGGTCAGGACCCTTAGGTGCTGAGACCAGAGAAAAAGTCAAAAACTATACATCTTCAAATGTAAATCTCCTAGTGTTGAAAATAATTTTTTTCAATAAAAGCACTTTATGATTAAAAATATGTGAATCTTCAGCAACTATTTAGACCAAAACCACTTACTTCACTGTAGCACTTAAGAGAAAGTTCAGCTGTGGCATTAATAGGTTGTCTGGGGCTGACAGATAACGATCAAACTGAACCTTAAAAGAGAAACACAAAATATAAAGTTCACTGATCTTCTTTCAAACATTTCAAATAGAACAAATGGTTTTAAGAATTAAATCTTAGGAAAAATTCCACATTCCAAATAACTAGATCTTTTTGTTCAAATGCACATTTCTTAAACATTCTAACTGAAATGTCCTAAAACTGTCAACTTTGTAATAGAGTCAATACTAGCAACACCTCTATTAAAACCCTGAACCTAATGATCCTCATCAAATTTAACAAGAAGTAAAGTTACTCTGGTTCAAGTATAGTTTCCGTGCATTTACTGTATTTGTTAATCTGCTTGTTTGTTCATGAATCCATTCATTCAACCAGTATTTCTCAACTACCTGCCATTAGTAAGGTCCTATGCTAGCTAATGGGGACGTAATAGTTGAGAGGATAATCCCTAGCTTCATAGAGCTTACAGCCTAGTGAGACAGATATTAAACAACTAATAATGTAAATATTACATAATTACAAACTGTGTTAAATGCTATGATGGAAAAACCAAGGGACCCAGGCTGTGGGTTTGTCAAGAACCTCTCTAAGGATCTCATCTGAAGTCAGAGTTTAAGGATGAGCACAAGCGACATAAGTGGGGAGGAGGGTTCACGGAGGGGACTGCACATGAGAAGGTGTGAGGGGGGAAGGAAAACAGCTAGATATGTAGCGATCAGCTCACGTAGGACGTGCATGCTTTATACAGGACTTTAACTCCTACATAAAGCATTAGTAAGTGACCGAAGTTAAGTAAGGATATAATGTGATGTACGTTTTAAGAAACTAAATCAGGCATGGAGAGGAGAATGAATGGAAGACTGCGAGAGCTGAAGCGAGGTGCCGAGCAGGCAGCTATGGCAGCACTGTAGATTGCAGGGTCAGCAAGGAGGGAGGCGCTGAGGCACTTGAGAGAGTCAGTGCAATGTCGCCAGGACTTGGTTACTGATGACAGGAAGAGGGGCTTGACGCTCAGACTCTGGATCTCTTAAGTAATTCACATTATTATCATAATGCATAAATGCATTCTTCATCCATCTGTTTAGGTGTGTAACAGCCGTACTGCTTACTAGACCACATTCATTTTCATGCCAGTTCTTAACATAATGCCTAGAAAATGGTGGACACTTGGTTAATGCCTGTTAAAATGATAAATGACAGATGTTCTTATTCCTCTCTAAGTTAAGAGCAGTTGGAGGAGAACCTGGGTCTGGCAATGCAGGGTTAGTTTTGGATTTCCTGAAACATCCCAGTTGGAGGTAAGGATCAGTAGATATAAAACCACAGATCACATAAAAATATCAACCAAGACTGTTTCTTCTAGGACACATGCAACTTGTTTTTCAGATCAAGATCAGACATAAAAGAATTTTGAACGGGGTTTAAAAATATTTTGTAGATTATATTATGGACTGAATATGTGTCAGAAGGAGAAACAGGGAGGAAACATATTTATAAGTAATGTTACTAATCTTTGTTTGAACATATATCTTCATTTTGTGGGGATAAATATCTTGATGTGAAATTATTGACTTATGTGTTGAGTTTACATAAAACCTTCTCAGAATCTTATGTCTTTTGTAATGAATCTAAAATTCATTTTCATTTACTTTAAGTTGAGCTTTTGAGTATCACATTTTCTTTGCAGTTTTATAGTGTTTGCTGATCTAGTTTTATTTGATACATGAGGTTATAATTATACTTCTATACATAATGACATAATGTTCCTTACCTTTCCTATTTAGTGCTCTAAATTCTCAAGTATTAATACAGTCAACTGTGTTCTTTGTATTTGTTAGGTATCTTGTAAGCCTATCCCTTTACTTTCAGTTATTTTTAGGTTCAATTATCTTAGTAGTGAGAAAATGTGAGTATTTTAAATACTTGGAAAGGTGGCGTAGTACAGTTGCTTAGCCCACTGGCTCTGCAGGTCAGTTTCCTGGGCTGAATAGGGTTATCACGAGGACTAAGGAGTTAAAGCAGGGAAAAAACCTAGGTATGTTCAGTAAAGGATAAAGGCTGTTGCTCATTGCTGCTATTATTACTATTAATAGGAGTACTATTTAAAGCTTCCAAAAGGGATCTTTTGTATAAGAAATAGGGCTATATAACTTAAAAGCACAGATGGTTATACATATATGCAAAATATATACTTAAGACAGAAACATGTTACAAAGAATGGTACTCATGCAGAATGGAAGGAACAAACTCTTCACCTGAAAATAAGTTAATAAAGTGGACCTTCGGTAAGTCCCATGCTCAAGGGTAATATTCTGTTTTAAAACTGAAATCCAATTTCAGTTATCATCTCAGAGAAAAGTCAAGAACTATAAGCCAGGAATCATGGCAGTGGCAACTCTGTGATATATGGCCCCACTTCTTTATGACTGTCATTCTTGTTTCTTTATTAGATTAGCAATAAAACTCTGAAAATGAAGAAATCCTAAATAGTAATGATGAAGCCATTACGGTATGGTGGAATGTTACTGTAAATCAAACTCTTGGTTAATCTGATCAGTTAAAGGAATATATGCTCAGCTGTTGTTACTGAACCCAATGTGAATACAACTGATCAAGAAACCAAAACGATCACCCAGGACCAAATTATCATATAGCAAAAACTGAAGAACAGTATTTCTTAAGGAAATCTAAGCTGAAATGTCTTATTATGCACTTACCATTGCAGCTTTCAGTGCCACAGAATCTAGATTGGGCAAATTGGCTAAAGAACCCTATTTAAAAAAAAAAAAAGCAAAAACAAGATATGAAAATACGGATATACATTTTAGTTCACTTAGGGAATATGGTCCACTAGTGGACTGCCTAAATTTGGAAAGTCATTTAATTATTTCCAAAGAACTAAAGTGTCATTTCTTCAACCTCAATAAGAACAGTGACTGATTTTGAGGGGATAGAAGCACGTAAGCTTATCAATAGTGAAAATATCATTTATTCATAAGCAAGAAAAAGAAGATGCCAGCAAGACATGGAGGCTGAAGAGTTTCACTTTGATAATTTTAGAAAACAAAGAAAGCTGGGAGAATCACTTTCTACTTATATATTTCTACTAGGGCTGTATAACTGATAGGTTATGCTGGTTCTAGAAGCAAACTGCTTTCTTTCAAGGATTTGTTAAATTAAAAAGAGGACAACTACTATTTATATAGCAATCTATGTATTAAGTTAACTGACAACAACATAGGACTTTGATAAATGAATATTCTCTGTACATTATATGATATTAATTTCATTTTTTAGTTATGATGGAACTTTATTTTTTATTTATTTATATGTGGTGCTGAGAATCGAGCCCAGGGCTTCACACATGCTAGGTAAACACTCTGCCACCAAGCCAAAACCTCAGCCCCAATTTCTATATATTTTCATTCCTTTTAGCCAAAACTATTTGTAGTAGAAAGGATACTATTTGGGGGTACCCCACTCAGGTGGTCATCTAAAAACTATACATGCATCTTCTCAATTTCAGAATAGCCCTATGACACCAATACTATTTATACTCCCAATCTGAAGTTGAGGAAAGAGACACAGAGAGAAAATTCACTGCCCTAGGAAAACACAGCTAATCAGTGGTAGAGCCAAGATTAAAATCCAGAGTCCATTTCCAGAGGCCTATTTATTGAATTAAGAACACCAATGCTTACCTGTTCAGGTTTGTGTTGCTGTATGGTATTATAGATGTAACTCAAGCCTACTCTAGTTAAAACATAAGACGCTTGCTCGTTTATAAGTGTGTCCAAATGTGCTTCAATCTAAAATAAAACACAATAGAAAGAAAACAATTTAAAAGAGGAATAACACTGACGAGAGTAGAAGCAGACCACCCTGGAGGCTGAGCTCATCATCAGGGACCTGTTCCCTGGAATGGCACTGATCATGAGGCTCCGGACAGCTTCTCTAACAAAGGCCTTTTATTCTCTCAAAGAGGAAGTCCTCCTACAGAAGGAAGAGAAAGTCTGACTCGAAAGGAGGGAACACCAAAAAGGATTCCAAGACTATCCACTCACCAAAGAAAATGGGATGCTTCTCAGCTCTTTTTACAGAATACAAATTAAAACAAACAAACAAAAAACCACTACAATATCTGTGCACACTAAAATACTTAGAAATTGAGTTCTAAGAAGATGAGGGCTCTGTATGCCTGACCTCTTGACCCTTCAACTTGCTAGACTGACTCAACAAATCAAATCAACATATGGAGAAGCCTGAAGGAAATCCTACTAGGCTGAGGCAGTAAATCTTCATGAGGATCCAGCAGGTCTGTGACAAGCAGTGGAGAGCTGAACCAGGTCCAAGATTTCAGGTTCAGAAATGGCCTAGAAGATGTGAGTGGCACGTGCTCCCCACCTCTGTGTTATCTCTGGGGAAGCCACCTAATGCTACTGGGGGCAGAAGCCAATGACAGGGACACGCGATTCACCAGTGGCAGTATTCCCTATTAGGAAGATGCCTGGAGTTCTTCCTTCTACTCCTCCTTGGGAGATGCCCCAGTTTTACCAGTTTGTTTACCAATGGCACAGACCACTACCAACTGTGATGTCTGTCACCATCTAAGTGCTTGCCTTGTTCAGGCAACTCCAATAGCTGTACTCTTCTCCCTACTTTCATTTATTTAAAGTAAATACCTGATGATGTGTAATTAGAGCCCTTACATATTGGACTTATTAGAAATCAAAGAAAAACAAGATGTGCAAATGTAAACATTTAATGAAAGTGAGAAAGAGAGTAGTTACTAACAAGAACCAAATCAGTGATCTGAAAGAAAAAGGGAAGAAGCTAACAGAATGAATATCAAGGAAATAGACTAAAGGGAAGAAATGTAAAAGAAATTGGAGAACATATCCACAAGATAAAATCAACCAAGGGCAGAAGCTTCAGAATATAAAAAATAACATATGGAGAAGAGATGATTTAAGAAATAACAGAAAATTTTACTGAGCAAAAGAACAGTTTAAAATTTTCAAACTGAAATGGCTCCCTGAAGTCTAAGATGGAAAAATAAACATTTCTAAAAATATGGATAGACTAAGCCTGGTCTTTTTACTTGAAACACTGGAAGATGTTAGGTAAGAGCAAGAGAATTACTAATAAGACAATTAATAGAAAAGGTCTGAAAGCCAAGAATTCTTAGCCCAACAAAAAATCTTACATTGGAGGACCCCAATAAACCAGGTTTTCTAGTATTCACACTTACACAGACAGCCCTTTCCCATGCTGATTCCGGGCTGCACTGTGTGACCAGTATTTGCCATGGCACATTAAAACCATGACCCAAGCACAGGCTTAACTGACACTTCCACATTGGGACTTGCCCTCTTGGAACATCCACTTAAAGAGACTGCTGGTAGATTCTGGAAGGGCAACGAGGAAATGGATCAGAGAAGCTGGAGAAAGGGGAATCTGAAATTTCTGCTGATAGAAAAATTACTTAAAATGCCCCTATAGTAATAAAGATATGCCTGAGGTGATTTCTGGGGGAAAAGCTGAAATACATGTCAAAAAAGTCTAGATGACCCATTTAATGGGGGGAAAAATAAATAGAACTTGAATAAATTTTTTTTTTTTGTACTGGGGATTGAACTCAGGGGCACTCGACCACTGAGACACATCCCCAACCCTATTTTGTGTTTAATGTAGAGACAGGGTTTCACTGAGTTGCTTAGCACCTCGCTGTTGCGAGGTTGGCTTTGAACTCGTGATTCTCCTGTCTCAGCCTCCCTAAGTGCTGGGATTACAGGCTTGAGCCACCACGCCCGGCTAGAACTTGAATAAATTAATAAACTCAATAAATTAATAATACAAAGAACTTTGTACCATGCAAAAAACAAGTATGAAACCCTTAACCTGATACTGATGATAAAGCAAACTGATGAACACCTGAAATATTTGAACATCTTAAGAGATTTAGACAAATGTCAGGGATTTAGGTTTGAATCAGTGGCAAATACAGTGAAAAATTTTAAAGAAAATGTTATTAATTCCACAAAAAAGCAAAAAACGTATTCAAGAAAGGAAAATAAATAATCCTTCATTACATGGCTCAGCCATAAATGGTGTTTACAGTTGTAATAATTCAACTCAGTTTAAGTCTAAACAAAAATTATAACTACATTGGAAGGATGGGAAAGCACTCAATTTCTGTGTGTGTATATATGCAAGCAGAGAAATAAAATTTTTATCACCCAGAGTATACATTCAATACATTAAATCTAAACTTAAAAAATCAGCAAGTAGCAATACACACAAATGTTTAGTTACAAATATAAATACAAAAAGAAGTAAATAGAAGAACTGAAAGAGGTTGTCCTTTAGAAAGAGACTAGAAGAGAGATGTTTGGGTGGAGAGGACGGTACACTGTCATTTTATAACAAACTCTAGAATTACTTAAACTTTAAACCACTAATATGCATAATTATGAAATATTTATTTTAAAAGAAGGAATCAGAAATTAGAAAACATCATAAATTTAGATGTATTGAAACCCATTCCTCAGAAAAACTCAAAGTTTAACAAATGAATTTTTACTATATCTACTACCTAATTATTCTCATACTTGTGATAATTCAGTTCGTTTGTTTTTTGTTTTTGTTTTAACATTGTACCTAACAATAGGTACACTTTAAAATTGGAACTCAAGTATTTAGCAAATTTTATAAGTAGCTTTATTTCAACCATCATATAAAATCCTAAGCAATACCATTTGGCTTATAGGAGGGGAGGACTGGTATAACAAATTGTAATGTTTTGCCTAACACTGGTTTACACACAGATAAAAATATATCTGTCCTATGTAACACATTTTGCACTAGCTGCAGAGCTTGAAAAATATAGCATATTATTCACAGCTCAAAATCTGAGACTGCATATAGCAATGAATAACTATTCAAATTATATAAGCTGCATGCTACCATGCTATACTATGGTCTCAATCAAGTATCTTAACCATTTCATACTCTGGCTTCTCCAAAGCTGAAGCCACAACACTGAACATGTGGTGTGTCTATGTATCCAACCTTCCACCACACCGTTATCAAGGGATTTATAGGAATTAGGTCAAATTGTCAAAGCTAATAGCTTAAAGCTATCACAGGAAGAAAAGTGATTCCATCACAAGGAGTAGTCATTTTATAGCAAAATTTACCTGAAACTGTAGCATTTCCAGCCGTCTATCAGTGAATTCAAATAGGGCTAATGTTGTCTTCATCATATATAGTGAATTAACCATGAAAGTGGCCATATCAGCTGTGCCCAAATTACTGGCTGACACAGTACACATCTGGAGGAGGGGATCCAATACACAAGACAAAACCTGCATATGAAAAATAAAATCAAATCTTTATTTCCTAATTAGTGATTTGGTACTGGATTAATGGCATTTCAGAATTAATGCCAAACTAACTGGAAAGGTGCCAACTTTAGAAGAACATAAGAGAGAGAGTAAATGATAAAAACCATGTAATTTTAAAAATGAGCATGAATGAATCAATACTTTTTAAAATAGAGAGAATCGACAATAAGAAAGGGGTTATCTAAATATAGGAGTTACAAATGCCAGCATTCAAACAGAATGTACAATAGAGGAGCAAAAAGCAATCACTGAAAAAGAATTCACAAACTACCTGCACAAAATCAGCTTGACGAGCATCCAAAGGTATGACTGAAGAATCGTGTGATGCTAAAACTTCACGCAGCAACATTAGTGTCTGATTGAGTGCAGCACTTGGCCCAAGATCAGGTGGTGGGAGCTCAACCTAAAATAAAGAATGTTTTACCCACTCTTTTTATCTTTCCACTAATTTTTTAGGTACACATGCCAGTTCATAATAAAATAATACATGTACAAAATAAAAAACATTGTATAACACACTAGAAATCTATAATTTATCAGTAACTTATTTTGAACTATACTAATTAACACAGAAAGTAATACAAGTTTTGGCAGATTATCTCAGAATTTCATTTGAATTGAAGAATTATATTTAATGTTATTTGAAATGACCTTGTTTTTGTTTGTATGCTTTTAGCTCACATCATAAGAAAAAACAGATTAGTGCTATCCTAACTATAATTAAGTTGAGAAACATCACTCATCTCAGGCCTAAATCTCAGGGATCTGTCCAGTATGTCCAGGTTAGGGGTCCAGGAATCAATCTTTCATCATGCACTCCAGCAGAGCCAGGAGGCCAGTCCACGGGCCATATACTTTGCAAATCATTTCACAAAAACAGTGCAACAATACCTTTAAAATCTGAAGCTCTGGAAATCTATGAAACTGAGAATTTAAAAAACACACAGGATCCATGAAACAAAGACTTGATTCTTTGAAAAGATAAACAAGATAGATAAGCCCTTAGCCAAACTAACCAAAAGAAAGAAGATACAATAATAAAGATATGAAATATTAATAAAATAAGAGATGAAAAAGGAGAAATCACCACAGACATCACAGAAATCCAGCAGATCATTAAGTACTATTCTGGAAACTTATACTTCAATAAATGGAAAATCTAGAAGAAATGGATACATTTCTAGACAAATATGATCTGCCAAAACTGTATCAAAGGACATTAAAAAAAAAACAGACCAATAACTAGCAATGAGATAGAAACTGTAATAAAAAACCAACAAAGAAAAGCCCAGGATCAGATGGATTCTCAGATAAAATCTACCAAACCTTTAAAGAAGAACTAATGCCAATACTCCTCAAATTATTCTATGAAATAGAAAGGTGTGAAACACTTCCAAATACATTCTATGAAGCCAGTATTACACTCGGACCAAAACCAGAAAAGGACATGTCAAGTAAACTTAGATGCAAGAATCCCTAATAAAGTATAAGCAAATTGTGTTCAACAAAATATTAAGAAGATTGTACACTAGACAAAGTGGGTTTTAATCCAGAAATGCAAAGATGGTTTAATACATGCAAATGAATAAATGTAATTCATCACATAAATAGAATTAAGGACAAAAATCACTTAAGTCTTCTCAACAGATGCAGAGAAGGCCTTCAGCAATGTTCAGCATCCTCATGATTAAAAACACTGAAGAAACTAGGAATAGAAGAAACCTACCTCAACATCAAAAAGGATACATATGAAAAACCCAAAGCCAAAGCCAAACTCATAATAAACGGGGAAAAACTGAAAACATTTCTTTTAAAATCTGTGACAAGACAAGGACTTCTACACTCACCACTCCTATTTAATAATGTGCCAGAAATTCTAACCAGAGCAATTAGGCAAGAGGAGAAAATAAAAGGGATAAAAATAGAAAGATACGAAGTTCAACTATCTCTGTTTGCAGATGATATAATCCTTTATATAGAATATCCAAAAAAACTCCACCAAAAGACTGCTAAAACTAGTATGGAGACTCCTTAGGAAACTTGGAATGGAACCAATATTTGACGCAGCTACCCTACTCCTCAGTCTATACCCTAAAAACTTAAAAACAGCATACTACAGTAATGCAGCCACTTCAATGTTTATAGCAGCTCAATTCACAATAACTGAACTGTGGAAACAACCTAGATGCTCTTCAATAGATGAATGAATAAAGAAACTGTGGTATTTATACACAATGAAATATTACTCAGCAATAAAAGAGAATAAAATTATGGCATTTGCAGGTAAATGGATGGAGCTGGTGAATATCATGCTAAGTGAAGCAAGCCCATCTCAAAAAACCAAAGGCCGAATGTTTTCTCTGATAAGTGGATGCTGATCCATAATTGCGAGGGGGGGGGCCGGTGGGCACGGAAGAATGGAGGAACTTTGATTAGGCAAAGAGGGAGGAGGGGAGAAGAGAGGACATGGGGGCAGGAAAGATGGTGGAATGAGATGGACATCATTACCCTAGGTACATGTATGACTGCACACATGGTGCGACGCTACATTGTGTACAACCAGAGAAATGAAAAGGTGTGCTGCATTTGTGTACAATGAATCAAAATGCATTCTGCTGCCATATATACCTAATTAGAATAAATAAATAAATAATTTTTTTTAAAAAGACTGCTATAACTAATAAACACATTTGGCAAAATAGCAGGTTACAAAATCAACATACAAAAAAATAGCTTTCCTACATACCAGTTCTGAAAAAGAAATCAGGGAAATAATTCCAATCACAATAGCCACACACACACACACAAAAAAAAAACCCCGAGGAATAAATCTAACCAAGAAGGTGAAAGACCTCTACAATGAAAACTATTAGAATATTAAAGAAAGAAACTGAAGAAGACCTCAGAAGATGCAAAGACTCCCATGTTCGTGGATAGGCAAAATCAATATTGTTTAAATGGCTATACTATCAAAAGCAATATACAGATTTACTGCAATCCCATCAAAATACCAGTGGCATTCTTCACAAAACTAAAAAAAACAGTCCTAAAATTTGTCTGGAAGAATAAAAGATCCCGAATAGCCAAAGCAATTCTAAGCCAAAAAAGCAATGTTGGAGGCATCACAATACCTGACTCCAAATTATACCACAGAGCTCTCGTAACAAAAACTGCCCTAAAAACAAACACATAGATCAATGTTACAGAATAGAAGATGCAGAGACAAACTCACACATCTACAGTCATCTTATCCTTGACAGAGGTGCCAAAACATACATTAGAGAAAAGATAGCCTTTTTAACATGGAGTTGGGAAAACTGGTTATCCATGTGTAGAAGAATAGGACTAGACCCTTATCTGTTACCCTGCACAAAAATCAACTCAAAGGGGATCAAAGATCTAGGAATTAGACCAAAAACTGCAACTTCTAGAAGAAAACGTAGGGTCAATACTCCAGTACAGGCAACAACTTTCTCAGTAGGACTATTAAAGCTCAGGAAATAATGCAAAGAGTCAATAAATGGGATGGCATCAAATTAAAAAGCTTCTATACAGCAAAGGAAACAACCAGAAATGTGAAGAGAGAGCCTACAAAATGGGAGAAAATCTTTGCTAGCTACTCTTCTGACAAAGGATTAATATCTAGAATATATAAAGAACTCAAAAAACTTTACACCAAAAAAATCAAATAACTCAATTAATAAATGGGCAAATAAATAAAAACAGACACTTCTCAAAGAAATACAAATAGCCAATAAATATATGAAAAAATGTTAAACATCATTAGCAATTACGGAAATGCAACTCAAAACTACACAGATTCAACACCAGTCAAAATGGCAGTCATCAAGAATACAAATAATAATAAATGCTGGAGAGGATGTGGAGAAAAACTTTTACACTGTTGGTGGGATTGTAAATTAGTACAACCACTATGGAAATCAGTATGGAGATTCCACAAAAGACAAGGCATGAAACCACCATATGACCTAGCTATACCAATCCTCAGCATTTATCCTAAAGAATTAAAGTTATCATACTATAGCAATACATGCATACCCATTATTATAGCAGCATAATTCACAATAGACAAACTATGGAACCAGTATCCATCAATGGAAGAATAGATAAAAAAAATGTGGAATATATACACAATAAAGTTTTATTCATCTATAAAGAAAAGTGAAGTTATGTCATTTGTAGGAAAATACATGGAACTAGAGACCATTATGTTAAGTGAAATAAGTCAAACTCAGAAGGTCAAGGGTCTTATGTTTTCTTTCATATGAAGAAGTTAGGGAAAAGGAAAAGAAAGGTGGGAGTGTATATCATAGAAAGTAAATGGAAATCAGTAGAGGAAAGGGACTAAAAGGTAGGAGGTGGGGAGGAAGGGGGGAAATGCTGGGAAATGATATTGGCTAAATTATGTTGTTGTATCGTGTACATGTATGAATATGTAACAACGAATCCCATCACTCTGTACAACTATAATGCACCAATAAAAAAAAGTGAAAAAAAATCTGAGGTTCTGGGGCTAAAGTAAGTTCAAATTCTGGGTCTACCACTTGCTAATTGTATGACCTTGCGAAGGTTATTTAACATCCCAGAACATCAGAGCAATTCTATAAGGATTAACAGGAAGTCTTGTTTGTGAACTGCTGAGAAGAGCACCTAGGACTTAATAAGAAGGTGTATCAAGTGCATGATCTCTAATTGGGGGTACCATAATACCTGGAAGGAAGTCTCTATGAATTTTTCATTCATTCATTTTAATTCTCCTTAACAGGATCTATGATAAGGTGCTACTGACAGCTGTTTCTGAAGATCATCCCTCTACTGAGTCCTGCAAGCACTAATGGCCCCAACATTTTATAATGAAGATGAGTCCTCCAAATTCACACAAAGCATCCTTCCTTTCTAAACGTTTCATTATGCTGAAATTTTGGTAGCAGATTTTATATCCTTGTGACTCAAAAGCCTTAACTTTTATTTTAGGTTTATATTATTAAATATAAATAGGGTAGGAATAACAGTTATTTAACATTTTTGCTTTATGAATATTAAATGAATTGGAGTACTTGCTAAGCTTTACCTTAATACACATTTTAACATTAATACTATCCTATTCAACAACCCAAAAGTGTTTACTGATTTTTCTTTTCCTTACCTCTCTGACCTCATTTACCAACAAGCCCTGTATCACTAAGATATATTCAGTAATATAACAAATATTATATTATTATAATTAAGTAATGCTCCAAACTGTCCCCATGCTATCACCCAACAGCAAGGCAGTCTCATCTTTTGCCTGGTCTACTCCAAGAGTTTTCTGAGAGGTATCATCTCCAATACCCTACCTTCTAATCCCCATACATCAGCCAAAATAATCCTTTCAAAATGCTTTAAATGCTTTAAAAGTAAACTAGAAAGTCAGTCCTCTCACTAAACCTATTAGTCTTCAATGGCTCATCCTTGCACTTAAAATTCAATTGTCATAAAATTGTGTAACATTCAAAAGAAACTACAGTATCTATACTAATAGCAGATGTATAGGAAACAATTTAAAAAGCAAAAAGACCCCTAACAGCAGCATCAAGAAACCATTTAATATCTCGGAATAAGCCTAACAAAAGATATGTCAGGCCAGAAAATCATAATGTATTACTGTAAGAAACTAATGAAGACCTCAATAAAGAGAGAGCTATACCACATTCGCAGATTAGAAAAATTCATTATTAAGATGTTAAATTCTCCCAAATTAATTTATAGATTCAATCAAAATCCTAAAAAGCTTTTTACTTTGAAAATTGACAAGATGATTCTAAATCCATGTGGAATTTCACAGAACTTAAAATTGCACTGCTTAAAATAGCCAATACACTACTATAAAAAAAGAACAAAACTGAAGGATTTATGGTAATAGGTATCAAAGCTGTAGAGTGATTAAAGAATGTGGCACTGGTACAAAGGACAGAAAAAGAAACAAATGAAATAAACATTCACAAAATAAATCCAATCACATGGTCATGTGATTTATCAAACAGTTTTCACCGCAATTCAGAGAAAAAAGACAGTCTTTATGATGGTACTGGATCAAGTATACTGTATATCTATATTGAACAAAATCTTTACTGCTATCTTACCACATATTCAAAAATTAATCTGAGAAATATCAAAGACCTAAACGTGGAAGGTAAAATAACCAAGCTTCTTGGAAGAAAACATGAAAGAATGCTCTCATGCAAGGGTTTCTTAAACAGAACACAAAATAAATTAACCTCAAAATGTTAGTATACAGGACTGGATTAAAATTAAGTGCTCTATTCATCAAAATACACCACTAATTACTACAAAACAGTAGGGAAAAAAAGACAACCCAATGGAAAACTGGGTAACACACTCCAAGAGTATATCCAGCAGCCAATAAACATGAAAACCAACAACTTATACCAAGCTCTGAAAGAAAATGGATGCCAACCAAGAATCTTATATCCAGAAAAACTGAGCTTCAGATTTGATGATGAAATAAAAACCTTCCATGATGAACAAAAGTTAAAAGAATTTACAGCAAGAAAGCCTGTACTACAAAACATTCATGGCAAAATATTCCATGAGGAGGAAATGATAACCAACAATGAAAATATACAAAGAGAGGAACTACACTAAAATAAAAAGGCCAATCAAAGAAGCCAGTCAAGGTAAAAAACCAAAAATAAATCAAAATGACCCAGATAACAAATCATATTTCAATAATAACCCTGAATGTGAGTGGCTTACACTGTTTTCTCAGAGAAATTAGGCAAGAGGAGAAATTAACTGAAAGACATCAATCAAAAGACTGAGAGACTAGATTAAAAAAAAAAAAAAAAAAAAAAAGACCCAACAATATGCTGCCTTCAAGAGACTCATCTCACAGGAAAAGACATCCACAGACTGGAAATGAAAGGGTGGGAACAAATGTATCACTCACATGGACCGCGTAAGCAAGCAGGAGTTTCCATCTTCACATCAGATAAAGTGGACTTCAAACCAAAGTTAGTGAAAAGGGATAAAGAAGGACATTTCATACTTCCTAAGGGAATCATACACCAACAAGACATAACAATAATAAATATCTATAACCCAAACAATGGGGCACCTACATATATCAAACAAATCCTTCTCAACTACAAGAATCAAATAAACCACACACAGTAATACTTCGTGACTTTAACACAGCTCTCTCACCACTGGATAGATCTTCCAAACAAAAACTAAACAAAGAAACCATAGAACTCAATAAAACAATCAATAATTTAAACTTAACAGACATATAGAATATTCCATCCATCAATGAGCAAATATACTTTTTTCTCAGCAGCACATGGATCCTTCTCCAAGATAGATCATATGTTATGTTACAAAGCCAGTCTTAGCAAATACAAAAAAAATAGAGATATTACCCTGCATCCTATCTGACCACAATGGAATAAAATTAGAAATCAATGACAGATTAAAAAATATAAATTACGCCAACACCTGGAAACTAAATAATATGTTATTGAACGATGCATGGATAACCAAAGATATCAGGAAAGAGATAAAAACATTCTTTGAAGAGCTGGGGTTATGGCTCAGCGGTTGAGCGCTTGCCTCGCATACGTGAGGCACTGGGTTCGATCCTCAGCACCACATAAAATAAATAAAGATATTGTGTTCATCTACAACTAAACAAAATATTAAAAAAAAATTCTTTGAGATAAATGAAATCTCTGGGACACCATAAAGGTGGTGCTAAAAGGAAAGTTCATTGCATTAAGCTCATTCATTAAAAGAAGAAAAAGTCAACAAATAAATGACTTGACTCTACATCTCAAAGCCCTAGAAAAAGAACAAACCAACACCAAAAGAAGTAGAAGACAGGAAATAATTAAAATCAGGGCTGAAATCAAGGAAATTGAAACAAAAAAAAAAAATTCAAAAAACTGACAAAACAAAAAACTGGTTCTTGGAAAAAATAAAATTGACAAACCCTTAGCCACCCTAACAAAAAGGAGAGTGAAAACCCAAATTACTAAAATTCATGATGCAAAAGGAAGTATAATGACAGACACTACTGAAATACAGAGGATAATTAGAAACTATTTTGAAAATTTATACTCTAGTAAAATAGAAAACCCCAAGGACACTGACAAATTTCTAGAGGCATATGACCTACCCAAACTGAACCAGGAGGTCATACACAACTTAAACAGATGGATTTCAAGCAAGGAAATAGAAGATGCCATCAAGAGCCTTCTAACCAGGAAAAGCCCAGGTCCAGACTGATTCTCAGCCGAGTTCTACAAGACCTACAAAGAAGAATTAATACCACTACTCCTCAAACTATTTCATGAAATAGAAAAGGAGGGAACCCATTCAAACTCATTCTATGAGGCGAGTATCAGCCTGACACCAAACCCAGACAGAGACACATCAAAGAAAGAAAAATTCAGACCAATATCCCTGATGAACACAGATGCAAAACTTCTCAATAAAATTTTGGCAAATCACATACAAAAACATATTAAAAAGATAGTGCACCATGATCAAGTAGGGTTCATTCCAGGGATGCACGTTTGGTTCAACATATGGAAATCCATTAATGTAATCCATCACATAAATAGACTTTAAAGATAAGAATCATATGATTTTATCAATTGATGCAGAGAAGGCATTTGACAAAATACAGCACCCTTTTATGTTCAAAACACTAGAAAAACTAGGGATAGTGGGAACATACCTCAACTTTGTAAAAGCTATCTATGCTAAATCCAAGGCCAACAATATCCTAAATGGAGAAAAATTGGAAGCATTCCCTCTAAAAATGGGAACAAGATAGGGATGCCCTCTTTCTCCACTGCTATTCAACATAGTCCTTGAAACACTCGCCAGAGCAATTAGACAGATGAAAGAAATTAAAGGGATACGAATAGGAAAAGAAGAACTCAAACTATCATTATTTGCCGACAACATGATTCTATACTTAGAGGATCCAAAACATTCCACCAGAAAACTTTTAGAATTAATAAATGAATTCAGCAAAGTAGCAGGATATAAAATCAACACCCATAAATCAAGTGCATCTCTATACATTAGTGATAAATTCTCTCAAAGAGAAATTAGGAAAACTACTCCATTCACAATAGCCTCAAAAAAAAAAAAATAAAATACTTGGGAATCAATTTAACAAAAGAGGTGAAAGACCTCTACAATGAAAACTACAGGAAACTAAAGAAAGAAATTGTACAAGACCTTAGAAGATGGGAAAATCTCCCATGCTCTTGGATAGGCAGAATCAATATTGTCAAAATGGCCATACTACCCACAGTGCTATATAGATTTAATGCAATTTCAATTAAAATCCCAAGGCCATTCCTTATAGAAATAGAAAAGGCAATCATGATATTCATTTGGAAGAATAAGAGACCCAGAATAGCCAAAGCAATCTTTAACAAGAAGAGTGAAGCAGGAGTCATCACAATACCAGACCTTAAATTATACTACAAAGCTATAGTAACAAAAACGGCATGGTACTGGCATCAAAATAGACATGTAGACCAATGGTATAGAATAGAAGACACAGAGATGAACCCACTAACATACAGGTTACCTTGTACTAGATAAAGGAGCCAAACACATACACTGGAGAAAAGATAGCCTGTTCAAGAAATGGTGCTGGGAAAACTGGAAATCCATATACAGCAAAATGAAACTAAACTCCTATCTCTCACCATGCACAAAATTCAACTCAAAGTGGATCAAGGACCTGGGAATCAGACCAGAGACCCAA